>PVIY010004994.1:0-98676 GCA_004026745.1 Myrmecophaga tridactyla
AACGCTGCAGCACCATGAAGCAGAGAGTCCACCAGCCAGTGACCTTTGGAGATGAAGAAGGAAAACGCCTCTTGGGAAGCTTCATGAAACCGGAAGCCAGGAGAGAAAGCCAGCAGATAACGCCTTGTTCGCCATGTGCCCTTCCAGCTGAGAGAGAAGCCCTGACTGTGTTCGCCATGTACCTTCTCACTTGAGAGAGAAACCCTGAACTTCATTGGCCTTCTTGAACCAAGGTATCTTTCCATGGATGCCTTTGATTTGACATTTGTATAGACTTGTTTTAATTGGGACATTTTCTTAGAACCATAAACTGGCAACTCATTAAATTCTCCTATTTAAAAGCCATTCCGTTTCTGGTATGTTGCATTCTGGCAGCTAGCAAACCAGAACACCTTCCCAGTCCTTTGTTATTCCCTTCTCCTTGTATACCTTTTGTTGTCCATCATTTTTCCCAGAGATCCTTTCCATTTTTCCTTCTTTTTTTGCTATTTGTTCTTTTGTGTGTTCTAGTTCAATTGCTGTATCTTCTAGCTCACTTATTCTTCTTTCTACTTCTTTGAATCTGCTATTGTTTGCCTCTAATTTGGTCTACAGTATCTTTCTTCTCTGTGAGATCTGCTATTTTTCTATTTAATCTTTGAATTCTTCATTATGCTCTTCTAGTACCTTCTTTATATCATTTATTTCTTTATAAATATCCTTGAGTTGTTGTTCCATATTCTGTGTCCCCTCCAGTGTTTTGATTTGTCATTTAGCTGGTCCATTTGTACCTGAATCTTCATGTGCTTTAGGATTTTCTGTTGCGTTCGTGGCATTTGATTATCTTAGTGTGCTGTTTGAAACTGTTGTGTACTCCGGAAAAGCCATGTTCTTTAATCTTGATTCATGTAATATCTTGGTGGGATCCTTTTGATTAAGTTGTTTCCATGGAGATGTGACCTGCCCAATTGTGGGTGGAACCTTTTGATTAGGTGATTTCCATGAAAATGTGGAATTCCACCCATTCAATTTAGGTCTCTTACTGGAGTCCTTTAAGAGGGAACCATTTTGGGAGAAGCTGCAGAGCCCCCACTGCCAGAGACCTTTGGAGAGAAAGCTAGCAGATGCCTCCATGTGCCTTCCCAGTTGAGAGAGAAACCTTGAATAACATTGCCCCTTTGTTGAGTCAAGGTATTCTTCCCTGGATGCCTTAGTTTGGATATTTTCATAACTTTAGAACTGTAAATTTGCAACTTAATAAATTCCTTTTTTTGTTGGCTTTAGCAACCAAAACACTTAGTAAGGTTATTTTGCAAGTGGTTTCCTTTACTCATATTAAGTCTTGTTTTTACTTGGGTTTTCATTAAAGATCTACTTTTGCACTTGGTTTGTCTGTAGCTTCCCACCAAACCAAGGCCTGGATCTCATGTAAGGGGTGTAATTCTACTTGGGGTCTATTAAAAGTTAGGCAGAAAAGATGCACAGGTGGTTCAGTGGCAGAATGCCTATCTGTCACATAGGAGACTCAGATTTGACTCCTGGCCCATGCACAAAAAAAAAAAAAAAAAAAAAAAAGACAGATGGCATGTGTTTCAGCCTGTCTCCTTAGCCCACCTCTCTGTCTTTGCACACCCAAGATCCCTGGGCCTGTACAGGCAAGTGAGACCAGTCTCCCGTGAATCTCCCTCCCCCGCCAGCTATTAGATTGGCTCTGCTCTGCGTCTCACTCTTCTCCCTTGAGGAGGATTCCTGGTCTCCTTCAAAACTACGCATCCATAGTGGCCTGCTTCAGGGATGGGGAGCAGGCACCATACATCAACCCAGTGATCCCTGTGCACAGGGAAAGCAAATCTGCTGCCCTTTGGGTTCCCCAGGGGAACTCCTGGCCACAGAGCTGCAAGGGAAGACCTTCCAAGCCTGTTGTAGCAGTAGACGGGAGTGCAGGAGCGTGCTGTTCCCTTGGGACCTGCCCCTCCCCACACCCTACCTGCATCAATAGGCTCAGAATTGAAGACATTCACCCCACTCTCTCTCTGTCCCAGTCTCTCTGTTTCAACTGCAGTCACATTTGTTTATTTTATTTATCTCTTTTCTATTATTTCACAGAGCTTGCGTGAAGTTAGCCCACTTTACTCAGCAGTCTTCCTGGAAGGTCCTCCTTTTGCCCCTTTAAAAATTGTGTTGTATTTTTTTGTTACTTGGTTGTAGGAGTTCTTTAGATATTCTGGATAGTAAACTCTTATCAAAAAAAGATTTTTAACTATTTTATCCCATACTGTAGGTTGCTTTTCACTTTCTTGATAATGTCCTTTGAGGCACGAAAGTTTAAAATTTTGACGAAGTCCAATTCATTTATTTTTTTCTTTTATTTTTGCTTGTACTTTTAGTGTAAAATCTAAGAATTCATTACCAAGCCCAAGTCATGAGGATTTCCCCCGTTTTTTTCTAACAGTTATATGGTTTTAGCTCTTATGTTTAGGTATTTGGTCCATTTGGAGTTAATTTTTGCATAAAGTGTGAGACAGGCGTTCAGCTTCATTCTTTTGCATATGTAATTACTGTCAAAGTATCTGTCAACAAAGTATCATTTGTTGAAGAAACAATTCTTTTCTCATTGAGTGGAGTAGGCACCCTTGTCAAAAATCAATTGGCCATTCATTTGTTCGTTTATATATATGTGTGTGGGTTCATTCATTTATATTTGTACTTATAGCCCACTTTTTTTCTGAGAGGATTTGAGACAACTTGAATAAATGCAAACAACAAAATATAAGCAAATTATAAGTAAGTGGATGAGATAAAAGGAACATGAGGAAAATGTGCATGAAAAATAAAAGGCATTCTGGAGCTGCAGTAATAGACAAAGTGTATTAGGAAGGTTCTATACCTTTACTAGAGCATAGTATCAAGTTTGAGTCTAAGTTTTTTGACATTCAATGCAAAGGGTAGGAAATAATTAGTTGTAGACTGATGATCACATCTTCTGTAAAATAAGGAGGTGTCCAACTATTTCTTTACTGAAAACAGTAAGAGAGAGTTCTTCCACAGACTTTCCCTGTAATGATACACTGTGTAATGAAATGAACAGTACTCAAAAAATCCTCCTTTGTTTTATTGGCTATTTCTTATACTTTCTCAGTGTAAATCACTGTCATGCATTTCTGCTGGCCTACCTTAATATGGGAATGGATTTAAATATATCTAATCTAAATTTGGGGGTAGAAGGTATTATCATCATTATCATTATTACTGCCTCCTTGGAGGTACTTGATGTTGAGACCAATTTGAGACTCTGCTGAAAGCTATAAATTCACTTACACATTAAATTCCACATACAGTTTCAGGAGCTCACTAACCTGAAGCCCCAGGACTTAGTAAATAACTCGGTAATTAACTCTTGGACACAGAGTAATAGATATACCTTTAGATATATTATGTAAGTACTGTCTATTGTGACTATTATTTAACACATATTGAGAACCAGTCAGTTGGATTTAATGCTCCTGGCAAACAAAGGAGTACAGCTATTCTATGTTTCAGCCTACACAAAAGCTTTCGTAGTTTAGAAAACAGGTAACTTACAAGCACCTTAACAAAACATCATACTAATATTTCATGGTCAGTGGGAAAGTGGTGCCTGGATCCTACAGCCTTAACTCTTGAACCCAAGACTCCCATCCCCCTTGGGGACTATCATAGATCTCTGGCTACCAGCACAGCATGTCCCCAGGGGATGGTGACCCATAGTGAGCATAGACCCTCCCATCAATCCCCAGAGCCCAGTTAAGACTAAGCTCTAATGCCATGGATTAGTGATAACCAGGATGTTTCCAGATTTTGTGATGCTTGTATAATTTGGGGGGTTCTCTAGGAAAAACAATACAGAATTAGAAAGGGTTATAAGAAACTTAATATTCATCTAGAAAGAGAAAAGAAATGACAATACATTTCACATTTTTAAAGATCGTTAAATACCACATTATCCAGAAAAGAAAAATAATTTTAAAATTAGCCGTGACATACCTCTAAAATACTTTTTTCTTAACATTTTTAGTCACATAATTTTTTATTGCCTCTTCATGTAACAATGATTCTATAATATCATTTTTCACTAGAGAGCCTAGAAAAGTAATTCAGCCCTTCCTCTAGCGTAGTAGTCCTGAATTTTTTAAATTGATTGTTTAGAATAATTCCTTTTGGCTTCACAATTCATTATTGGCAATGTAAATTTTTTGGATTTCTCTCTCAGGTTTCTTTCAACTATGAGCTTTAAGATTTAGAAAAATTTGCCACAAACTTGCTTCAACTTTTATTCATTTCAAACCTCGTTTCCCTTCCACAACCCACATACTTCTTGTTGAGAGACAGGATATGTTCATAGGGCAATATGACCTCTGGGCCCCACCCCTCAAGTCACCATATTAGATGAATCATCCCTGTCGGGGATGTTACTGGATGCTACCACCACACTAGGACAGCTAGCAATAACTTATGTATACATGAAAGAGATCACAAAGCATCATAAAGAATAGTCCATTAAGTATAAAACATTTCTAGATATGCCTCCTCTCAGAACTCAGAGGCCACAGCCCTCCCTCATGTGATCCTCTCTTTGCTTTCTTGTCCCCCGGGCTACTCCAAAAGCTGCCTCCAATGGCCAAAGCCATCTCTGCATCACCTCCATTGAACTCTCTAGCGAGATTCCTTAGAATACAGGCTTAAGAGAGCAAGGCCTTCAGAGAGGGAGGAGGCTAATCTTTCTTTCCATGTCTCAGGGTCCAAACCTTCCCCTGACATTGGCAATGTATATTCCATCAGGAAAGATCCCATTCCCTAGTGCAGGAGTGTGGCCTTATGTAACCAAATGCTAATTTCAACTATATAACTTTTAAAAGCACACATGGATTTTTTTCTCTTACATAGGAAAAATAGTTTAATCAGCATTTCTAAAATACAGACTAATTCTATAATTGGCATGCAAAAAGAATACCCCTGGTTTGTTTAGGAAGGTTTAGTCAAATTTAATTATTTTAGGCAGAAACTGGGCTCATAGGGCAATATAAAATATGAGGGCAGAACATAACTTTATTTTACCAGTATATCAAACAAATATAACTAAGTGTTCATAAACACACTATTATAATTGATATTGTTATTCTGCTCCTTACATTTTGAGGGAATAGTTTATGTAATTCTTGAAGTTCACTGCCTTTATAAAGATATGGATTTGCAATGCATGGATGCAGTTTTTTTTTAAGAGTATATAAATTTTCACTCTCCTGATCTCATTAATAATTTTAATCTTTTCTTATACCCTCAGTGAGTTAACCAAGCTCAAAGCCTCTTGTTACTAAAGTAACCTGTGGTTATATTTACCTTTAGCAGCATATTTAACAGTCATTTTAAAATGAATAACAACTATTAAGTAATCACAGGTTTTTTACCTAATTCCTTTTTCTTTTATAACAAAAATAATTCACCTGCCATCCAACCCTAAACACTGTGCTGGTTTGAAATTGTTATGTTCCCAAGAAGAGCCATGTTCTTTTAATCCAGTCTTGTGGGGGCAGACATATTGTTGGGTGGGATCTAATTTGCTAGCTGCCAGAATGCCACACACCAGAGATGGATTGGCTTTTAATAAAAGGGGATTTATTCCATTAAAAATGTGTAGTTCTTCAGAGGAAAGGCATCTAACTTTCAACTGAGGTTCTTTCTTACGTGAGAAGGCACAGGGTGATCTCTGCTGGCCTTCTCTCCAGGCCTCTGGGTTCCAACAACTTTCCCTGGGATGATTCCTTTCTGCCTCTCCAAAGGCCTGGGCTGAGCTTCGAGTGCTGAGATGAGGTATGCCACTAATAGTAAAATGTGAGAATAAAGGGATAAGCTGAGAATTGAACTCTTGGGTACAAAGAAACCAGAAATTGATGGTCTGGAAAATCCTGGTGTTCATTTGCTAGCTGCTGGAATACAATGCACCAGAGATGGATTGGCTTTTAATTAAAGGGGATTTATTTCATTAAAACTTGTAGTTCTTCAGAGGAAAGGCAGCTAACTTTCAACTGAGGTTCTTTCTTACGTGAGAAGGCACAGGGTAATCTCTGCTGGCCTTCTCTCTAGGCCTCTGGGTTCCAATAACTTTCCCCAGGGTTATTCCTTTCTGCACCTCCAAAGGCCCAGGCTGAGCTACGAGTGCTGAGATGAGGTATGCTGAGCTGCTTGGGTTGTGCTACATTGAGCTCTCTCATTTAAGCACCAGCCAATTAAATCAAACATCATTCATTATAGCAGGCATGCCTCCTAGCTGGCTGCAGATGTAATCAATGACAGATGAGCTTCATGTGCCATTAGCTCATGTCCACAGCCACAAAACTAGGCAGTTCACCTGGCCAAGTTGACAGCTGAACCTAACTACCACATCTGGGCTTCCAGAAAATGAGACCCCAGAGGCTAGGGCCTCACATGAAGATTTAATCAGATATGGAACCAGTCAGCCATGTCAGGATAAGCCAGGATTGGAGATGGAGTGATCCACAAAGGATTTATGGAAGGCCTTGTTGGCTGATGGTTTTGACCCCTGTATGCTGCATGGCAAACCAACAAATTTTTTGTGAGATCTGTATGAATGGAACCAGATTTGAAGGAAAAATTACTTCAAAGGCAGATGCATGGAAGCTGAGGGTGACAGCCAAGAAATCTCAGATGAAGAGGGTGGATCCATCTATGCATGTGGAGAGGGTGAGCTTGCCTTAGAGTCATAGGGCAGGCCTTCCACCTTGTTGCTCAGGAAGAACAACACCCTTGAAACAATTCTGTTAAAAGCCTCTTAGATAGCCATTTCCAATTTAATAATTGGGTAAGGATTGTACCCTTCAATTGAAAAATGTCAATTGTTTTGGCTTTTTTGAATAATTTTGAGCTTGGGAAAAGTTTTGGTTTTCACTGATGCTGAATTTTCAGTGCCTATATTGATTCAGGTAAATATGTGCATAGTCCAAAGTATGTGCAAAGTCACCTGGCTTCAGGCCTGTGATATGTGCAATCATATCGGTGAGCAGGGTGTAGGTGGTGACATTGACAAGCACTCCAAGGCCCATGTCTCCCAGCCACTAGTACCACTGGCATGAGAGCTTGCTCTTGCCCATGTAGAACTGGCAGTGGGTGTGCCATGACAGCAGTGCCATCAAAGGAAGATCTTTTGGATTTCAAACACAGATAATGATTCTTCTGTCATCGAAGTTGGATTTGTTTGTGCCATTCACCTTTTGTAGATGGTCTACTCCTTGGCCTGAATAATCTGAATTCATATCTTTGTCTTCTGCCCCAAAATGCCTCTCTGAAAGCCATAACCTAGGCCCAAGTCTCTTTCTCTGGTGAAGAATCCCAGGCCATCCAGAAGTTCACAGGATCCATTAGTGTCCCAAATTTTCACTCCCTTGGAAGAGAGTTCTTTAGCATTTTTGGATCCTTGATAAACTACAACTCCTCCAAAAAGTCCTTTGCGAATACATGTTTGGTGGTCAGCAGAGGCAATTCAGGCTGCAGTGCAGTTGCAGGCCAAACACGGGCAGTGTGCTGGTGCTACTGCGGTCCTCCTTCCTGAAGCCACAGTGAAGGGTGTACTTGATCTGCCCCGGATCCTGCAGCTCCCTAGATGCCACAACTTGGGCTCCTGTGCGGTGTGTTCCCCCAAGTCCACCCCCTATTCTGCAGGTTTCTCCTGAGGGGCTGTGCACAGCAGCTTTGAGCTGGTGGCAGGTATGGCTGCAGGTGGGAGCTGGGCAGGAGCAATGGGTGGTGGTGGGTATAGGCTGGACACACAAACTTTTTTTAATGGTGATGAATATAGCTTCCTGTGTTCATGTGCCAAGCTAATTGCCTGCAAAACATATGCTTTCATAAGTAGAAGAGTTAATTGTAAATATATTGATTATAAGCCAGTTAAATGTGGACTAAGTCTAACAGAAATGATTACTTTGGATTTGGAAGAATTGGTGTGTAACTCGTTGTGGTGGAGTGAATTATGTTTTCTAGTTTAGATATGTTCTTCATCTTGAGCCACATTCTGGTGGGTGTGGACCCATTATAAATAAGATCTCCTCAAGATGTTACTTAGTTAAGATGTGGCCCCAATCTGTATTAATCCAGATTAATATGATTGGACTTCAGTCTGAATTACTGTAGCCCTTTATAAATGTAATGAAAGTCAGATGGAGAGATAAACTGTGGGAAGCAACCAGAAGTTGGAAGTCAACAAAATCTGAAAGAGGAAAAGATAACACCATGTGCATTGCCATGTGGACAGAAAAGCCAAGGAACTCCAAAGATTGATTGCCAGCCAGAAGATCCTAACTCTGGGAAGAAGCCTCTGCAACCTCTAACCTCTGCAACCATGAACTAATAAATACCTCTTTTTAAGCCAATCCACTGTGTGGTATTTGTTTTGGTATCTAGGAAGAGAAAACACCCTTCTTCACAATGATTAAGTATCAAGGCAACTTCTCCATTAAAGCCACTCCTAGCTCATAACAATAAAAGCTGCTGTCTTCAAAACAAAAATTCTTATCTTTTATTACCTACCAAAGAGAGTATCTGTCTATTTCATCCAAAATAAGAGCAAGTTGTTAAGAAATATGAAATGTCTGCCCTTTCAAAGCCCATAAGAAGTATGCTTCTGTGCTTGACTCTATTTGGGGGTGGGGGAGTGGGGCAAGCCTACTTTGCTTATTGGTTAAAGGAAAAAAAAAGCCATTTCTCTGAATACCTGTATTCAAATAAGTTGAAAATAGATATTTTCCAAGGCAAGGCTCAGTTGGGGAATCAGAATGCAGCTGGAGAGCCCTAGGAGTTCTTGGAGAAATCAAGACTTCATCCAAGGGCTGGTGCTGTGAGGATTCTTGACTCAGTCATAAGAAAGAATTCAAAGACTAGTCAGTATGTACAACCAAGTAGTTTAATAAGCTTAATGCAGGAAAACCCCAGGAGTTCTTGGCCAGAAGCCAGAAGGCTGGGTGTTCTCAGCTGAATGCCAGAGAGCCATGGCAATTCTTGGAGAAGTCTATACCCTGACCAGGGGCTGATGTCATGAAGGTTCTTAACTCAGCCACAGGAAAGAACTTTAGTCAGTGTGTACAGCTAAAAACTTTAATGCATACTGAAAGTACACACACGAAGGAAGATGAATGTGGGCATTCTCCAGAGGAGAAGCAGTCTGAGGTTAGGACCCTTGCATTACAAGGACTTGGAGAGACCCTCCCCTCTCTGGCTTTGATAATGAGGGATTGATAAGATACACTTTTCATTGGTTCTTTTTAGCATTGACTTGAGTGAGGGCTAGGTGTGTGGGGGCTGTGTAGTGTGTGCCCGCCAAAAGGAACTTTTGTTATAAGTCTTAGGGTCACTTCCCCCATCCTCCTCCTCTATCTAACCTGCTTCATTCCCCACTCAGAGAAGTCCATCCCTTAATCTTAAGGGATGCTGAAGGGAGGAAGTCAGTTTTCTGTAACTGTTTCCTGCTGCCAGAGGGGTACTGTCCTGGCTATAATGGGAGCAGAATTCTCTGGCTATTATATTGAGTGATTCTTCTGGAAGGGTACTGGGTTTTTGGATCTTTCTTGTCCTAGTGTAACCCCTTGGTTGTCTATTGAGGTCTTACAAGGACATCCAATCTTTACCATGACTCATGCTGTCAAGGCACAGTGTTTGGTCCAGATGATGCGTCACTGGTTGCTGATGTGGGTATCCAGAGTTAGACTCATTTTTTTGGTTATGTGTGCTCCACTGAATGCTGAAATGTAGGGCCTTAATGAGTTGTCATTAGAATTGAACATGATTCTTCAATTTCAGTCTCAGACTATTCCTGGTGTTCCTGTCAGGTGGTCATAGTTTGACCTCAGCATTGGAAAAACTGAAAATAACAGGGGATTTACATTTTTACCCTGGCTGACCCTGGCAGAACTGTGTAGCTCCCCTTGGGAATGACTCTTTTTGGGGGAGTGGAATTTTCCTGGGGAAGTTAGAGATAATGAGCATGTGCTCTTTGTCACATACTATAGTGACAGGGGTGGGGGGTCCTCAGCTTCTGTGATTTAAAAAGTATACTAGTAGTTTAAAAAGGTGAGCAGAGGCCCAGAGTTTCATATTCGTAGGCCACACCTAAGATTACCCATAATGAGGGACACATATCTAGCAGGATAAAGAAATTAACTGCACAGTGTACCACCCTAAAGTAAGGATGAGCTCTGCATGTGAGAGAAAGGAAGGTAGAGGATGTATATCATAAGAGGTCTTTACTTAGTAGAGGGCTAGGCACCTAGGGACTACTAGGAACTCATGACTTATGAATGAGACTATCCCACCATTTACAATAAATGGTGGTGTGAACCAGTGGGTCTTTGGGTTCCTGTCAGCTTCCACCATGGTGCAAGTTTTTGAAGACAAATTTCGCGTGATGGTTAAGAACAGAGTAAGTGGCTCCTGTATTAATTAATTAGTTAATAATCTTACCTGCTACATCAAGAGTAACCTGAGGCCCCTCCATGGTTTTGACCAGCTGTGAAATGGGAACCTAATGGAACCTCGGGACCCTTCATTCCTCACTCAAGGCCATCACTGGTGCAGGATCTCCTCCATTCTCCCTTTGGAGTTGGGGACAGTCCCTTTTCCAGTGGCCTTTCTTTTTGCATTGAGAACAAGGTCTTGGTGGCTTGTCTAGGCCAGGACACTCTTTCTCCAATGTCCCAATTTACCACATTTGAAACAGCTGCTTTTCCAGCCCTTTTGGCCTTCAGGGTTGCTCTGAGGGCACAGGGTGCCACAGTGACTGCTATTAAATGAATCTGATTCTTCTCTTGTTGCTGATTCCACTGAATCTTCTCTAGTTCTTCAGCTCTGTCTCTATTATTGAAAACACTAAAGGCAGTGTCTCACATTTCATTAAAGGGGAATTGTGGTCCCATAGCTAATTTTTTTTTTTGCAATTTCCTCCAAATATCTGGGCATGATTAGCTAATAAAGTGAGTCCTTAATAAAATTGGCCCTTCCTGGGGGTTAGGGTCTATGTTGGTATATTTCTTGAAGGCTTCTGCTAAATATCTCTGGAATAGAGGAGAGTTTTCATCTTTTCCTGGGTTATCCCTCTAATTTTATCATAATTTCCTGGTTTAATGGTGTTTTTCATTCCTGCTACAAGACAGGCAGTCATATGGTCTTGGTGTCTGTGCTGGTTTGAGGTTATTGAGTACCCCAGAGAAGCCATGTTCTTTTGATCCTGTTTCAGTCTTGTGGGGCCAGACCTATTGTTCAGGGTGGAGCCTTTTGATCAAGTTGTTTCCATGTGGATGTGACCCACCAATTGTGGGTGAGACCTTTTGATTTAGTGGTTTCCATGGAAATGTGTCTCCACACATTCAAGGTGGGTCTTAATCTGCTTACTGGAGCCCTGTAAGAGGGAACCATTTTTGAAAAAAGCGAACACAGGCAAAGACATTTGTGATGCAGAGAGAACACACCCCTGGGGAAGCTGTTTGAAACCAGAAGCCAAAGGACTAGCAGAAGCAAGTCATGCACCTTCCCAGTTGACTGAGGTGTTCTGGACCCATTGACCTTTCTTAAGTCAAGGTATCTTTTCCTGGATGCCTTAGTTTAGACATTTTTATGGCCTTATAAATGTAAACTTGTAAACTTAATAAATTCCCTTTATAAAAGCCAACCCATTCCTGGTATATTGCATTTCCAGCAGTATTAACAAACTAAAACAATGTCTTAAATTTGCTTGTCTTTGTTGGTAGTTCCAATGGGGGTCATTATTAGGGACTGCAGTAATTCTTACTGGATACTGGTTTGGCTGGGCTGCTGCTAGTTTATCTGCATGGATTTGGGCTTCTGTCCATATATGGAGCTTTTCTTCTGGAGTACAGCAGGTAGACATGATATAGATGTCTCCCCAGGTTAGGCTCAAAGAGTGAAAGGGGCTGAAATTCTTTGGCAAACTTGCCTGAAATTTTTGGAAAAACATCTTAGCTTCTATTTCCACTGGCTAAATTGGTCATAGAGACTAGTTTATATTGGGGCTAGGCTATATTGCAGAAGACAGTTTTTTTTTTCCCTAGGCCATCTTGTTGGAAAGTGTTCCAGTGTTTCAGGAGACATCTAAGGGTAGAGTTGATGGGAATAGAAGAATTACCCACATTTTACTGTTCTGCTGGTTATGTCTCTGCCTGTGAGAGGGAGAAAAGGAGAGAAGGATAGAAATTAAGGAAAAGTGAAATTAAGGAGAAGTGAAAATCTTCATGGAAGGCTCCCAACTGAATCTCTACAAGATGCTTAAGACTTGGGCCTGGTCCTTCCTACATCCAGCATCCTGGATTGGTTTGACCATACCAAGAGATCCACTCTTGCCCGGGTGTCTCCAGGGCTTATAAGTAGGTAAGCACAGGATAGGAAAATCCTTAGCATTGGCAGAGAACTTGTTCCTGAAGGGAGTTTTTAAAGATATTTGGGTACTTCTTTAGATGGTATAGAAGGTTATGGAGGGACAGTGCCTCATGAGAGGGGGAAGTCTGATGCCATATGAATGTGAATTATAAATTAGGTCACTGACCTGACTGTAAATCCCAGTGGCAAAGTAAGGGGTGCCTAAAGAAGCATCCACCTATTGAAAAGGTTATTTAAACCTTGTAAATACAACATCCATGGCCTGGGGTAAAAACATTCTGTCCTGTGACAGCAGAGCCAGCCCCTCACAGAGTTATTCATGGGACAGTGGCAACCCACTAGGTGACTGACTTTCCTTGTACTTTGACTTGAAATTTTAAACCACGCCCATACCCCCATCTTTCTGCCTGGAACTCTTATTCATTCATATTCAGTGAAGGTCTTAAGAGGCCCTAAGGGCAGGGATAGGTGAGACCAAAAGAATGGAACCTGGTCTGTGAGAGTTTCTCTACCCTTCCTTTAACTGCCTCTAACTATCTGATCTCTAATCAGAGGATTAGAAAAGATCCCTTCCTTTTTCCTAATAATACCCTTCTGCCAGTCCAGGGAACTTGCAGGAACTGTTTCTTTCCAATGTCCAGGCTTATTTATAGTAATTACAAAATCAAGGCTTTAGGCAGCAGAATTCAGAAAATATCAAGGTATCATAGAGTGCAAAAATGGTAAAGAGAGATTCAGGCATAGCACATAGACAGGCCAGCAAACTCCTGCATGATTCCAGAGAGCTCCTCCAGTGAAGTCCCAAATGGCATCAACTGTTACTTGTTTAAACCTTGAATCTGCATGATGCAAGGAACTGGTCCTCCACCAACCTCTCAGGGGAAGGGGAGCCACGACCAAACGAGTGGCTGAGATTATGTTCTGTGACTAGAGGAGAGAAAAAGACTAAGATAGTAAACAATATTCTTACCTGTAGGAGGTGCTATTGAGTCCCTTCATGGTCACCAAGCTGAAGTTGAAGAGCCCCAGGAGTGCTCTGAGAAATTGAGACCTCAGCCAAGGGCCTGATGCCGTGAAGGTTCTTGACTCAGCCACAGGGAACTCAGGCGCATGAAAGAATTCGAGAACTAGTCAGTGTGTATAGCCGAATACTTTAATGCATAGAACATGTTTGGAGGAAGATGACTGTGGGCTTTCTCCAAAGGAGAAGAAGCAGTCTGAGGTCAGGATCCTTGCATTACAAGGACTTAGAGAGGCCCTCCCCTTTCTGACCATGCTAAAAAAGGGATTGATGAGATGCGCTTTGCATTGGTTCTTTCTAGGCGCTGACCTGAGTGAGGGCTAGGTGTGTCGGGGCTAGGGAGGTGCTAGGTAGGTGTTCTTTCATCCCTTGATTCTTTGTGTGTGTGTGTGTGTGTGAGAGAGAGAGAGAGAGAGAGAGACAGAGAGAGAGAGAGAGAGACAGAGAGAGATGTTGGTAAGCTTATAGGAATTACTCATGCTCTGTTGAAAAGAGAAGAGACGCTTAAGAGTTCTTCATTCTTTAATGGAACATTGTTCTCCATTTCCTTTGCTTTCTTTGAGTTTGCGTCATTTTTCAATTGAATTCGCCTGGCACAATCTGTTTCTTGTGTGAATAAAATAAAAATGCCCTATTGATCTGAGGTTATATAATTGACTATAATAATTCATGAAATGCTTGGAAAGTTAAAGAATAATGCCTCTGGCTTAAGTTTAAGTTATTATTAAGAAGCTCATTACAAAGCAGCTCTACGAAACTTTGGGGTTTGGAAAAATGTTAAAGGGATGGGAAGATGAAAGATAATTATATTTTCTAATGTGTCCTCAAATTTTGTCCTCTAACAAAAGTTTTTTTTATAGTGTTCCAAAACTAAGTTGGACGATCCTGAATCCTCTATTTTCCTACTAACAGTGAACTATGAGTTCAACAATTTTCATTTGAATCATAAAGCCTAGACGAGAGTATGATTTGTACTCTGCCATTTACATAGCTTTCTCCTAAAAGAACATGGAAATGTCAAACAATGAAATATTTGAGATTGCCCCAATAATTGAGTCTTGAAACAAGTTCCTGGTTTTGTTCTGAAAAGTACTTCTGTGCTTTTTTTTTTGTGCTGGTTGTCAGACATTGAAAATATACATGTGGACTTTTACATTTATCTGCACCTCAGGAGCTTGTGCTCAGCAACTGAGGAAAGAAAAGAATACTCTTCAGAGCAGAAAAAAGCTCGTTAGGGTGCTGTTCAAAATCTCATCCATGCCTGATAAAGCTAACAGAGTAAACTCTGCTGCGATTAAAGGATCTAAATGTCTCTTGTCGAGTGGCTCATATTTTAGCTGTAATCCCCTTCTATGGAGAGCTCTAATTTTAGGCCTTGTAGACAACAAAACTGTCTGTACTGAACACTCCTGGTGATGTTACAGATTTTCAAATGAATGGAAGAAAGTGGAACAACAGGAAATGATACAATGGGTTAACAGTGGGTGTTTCTGGATTTGAGGATTTGGACTCATTCTTGTTTTATTTATTAAATTTTCTCTCTGAGGATTTTAAGCTTAAGCAATGCAAATATATACTTTAATAATATCAACCAACTTTATTTTCTATAAAAGGGCAGTAGATGCTGCACTTTGTGGCAGAGACACGCTTAGGGTAAGCAAATGGCCAGTGGGTCCTGAAACCACTGGACCTATCCAGTGCTCAGCAGCGCATGCCATTGTTGGATGTCCATACCAACCTTGGGCCTTGGGGTAGCAAATCAGGTGACTGGCTATCCAAGAGCCTACTACGGGAGAAGGATCAAACAATTAGAATCACAGTGACTTTGGATCAAATAGGGAGAGAAGGGGCATCTTCATTGCATAATATGCATTTAGGATCTGCTTATCACCCACCCTTCCTCCTTGATTCCCAGGGTTCCTGTCAACCCCTGTCACTTTACTATTCCTTCACCTTTACTCTGAACTATTGATCTTTATGTTACCAATTATATGTGGTTTGCACACTTGGGCAGAAGATTTTTCTTGGGCATTGGCAGTTGATGCAAATGAATCTTTTTCCCCTGGATTTTCCAAGGAGTATGGTGGAGCTTTAAGTTTGGCTAAAGAGGTTAAAAGATATGATACTGGCTTCTGGTGGAAGCAGAGCAGGGAATGGCAAATGAGAAATAATGCTGGTTGTGAGCATTCTCCTGTTTCCTCTAGGGGCTCTTAAGGCAACCCTCTCCCCAACTCTGGGGACAGGAAAAAATCCTCCAATAATATGCCATTGAAATTGCCGATCCCAAAGGACTCTTCTTCCCCCTCTTCTTTCCTTTCTGTTTATTCTGCCTGTACTTCACTTCATTCTCATCAAATGTATACAAAGTTCACGGTACATTAAGAAATCAAAACTAAGTATCACACATTTTGGCTCCCTTTATAGCTAATAATTTGGAACACAGTATTTGAAAGTGTCAGGGAAGAAAGTCTTTTAACCCAAACTGCAAAATCAGCCAATTGCTGAATGACCTCTGTGTGTGCACAAGGCAGAGTCGCCTCCTGGCCATCAGAGGGAGTTCTCAGGGAACTGCTGAACTCTTGCAGAAAGTTTGGGACTCGGAGACAGCTAGGTGTATTGTGTGGGGTCCAAGAGCAATGGGGTAAAGAAACTAAACTTGCTATGGTTGTGGTTTAGACATGCACAAATTTTTCTGGTGGATTGAATGTCCTCTACTGAGCTGTACTGGAGAGAGAGAAGCAGGACGCCTGGCAAAGCCAAAATGAGTGAAGAAGTCTGGAGTGTCGGCCCTCCCTTGTTCCCTGCCCCTGAAATCCTCTAGAATGTGTCTGGTCCCTGGAAGGAGATAACTATGTTCAAAGGAGAGATTATATTACTGTAGAAAGCCCTCATCAAAGTAATGGTCAGAAACATGAAGGGTGGATTCAGAGGAGGTTGCCAGCGCACAGGCAGCCACTTGAGCAGTGGAGTAAGAGTTATGCACAGAGCAGAGGATGCCAGCTGGAGAAGAGACTACCAGGCATAAAATGGAAATAAAGGCAGGGCTAATGTCATACAGCTATAGTGAAAACTGAATCATTAGTAGAGATACAGCATTTATTAGAGGACTGGCGCAAATTAAATAATAATCAGCGCTTAATAAGTGTCGGCTATTATTATTGATTTTATCATTGTTTTTGTGAGATTCCTTTTCCCTAGCCATCTTTAGAAGTTTTTCAAGTGGTTACAGAGTTTGATTTTAGTGGTACAATAATATAATTTTCTTTTTTAGCAAAGAAATTGTTTCTCAGGATTTATGGGAAAAGGCTTAGATTAAACTTTAAGTAGGTTGAACTTGAGCAAAGTTTAAAATTAATCATCGTGTCTTAAATTTGAATTTTTACTCTAAAAAATTGGGCACTTATGTCATTCTTTAATTTAGGAAGATTGTGAGACTAGCTAATAACACTTTGTGGAGGTTAATATATTATCGAAAGTAGTAATTTTAACGGTTTTGAACTAATTTTCCAAGACATCATAGAAATAATTTTCAATAGACATCAGTCTTTATTTCTTAGGAAATTATAGTGATTAAATTAACTGCAGGCAGCCTCTCCTATTGTTATTTGAATAGAATAGGAGTCTGCTGAGGATTAGAGGGGAGAAGTGAAGGATGTATGTTCTGTTAAAGACATCATAGGTGAAACATTTCTCACCCCTCTGTCTGTCTTGCCAAAAGTTATATATTTGAGACATAGTGATCAAATGCAGTTTTCTTTGCTGTATTTGGCCCAGAAAAGGAATTCATATGAAGAAAAAGATTAGAATAATGGTATTCCTAGGATTAAAGCATAGATTTCTCTTTAAAGGGGGTGCATAATATACCAATTCAAAAGAAATTAATGTCATGCTCACGGAACTCTGTGAAAGTTGAAAAGAAAATTCTGTTCCTTCTTTGGGTATTTTCAGCATTTTGTCTCTGCTTCTTTATGAAATTGGACACTAGACAAGGACAATAATATCACACCCATTCAGGCGTTTAAAATTAGTCCTTTTAGTTAGAAATGAGCTATTCAAATCAGTAAGTGTTAGGAGAATTGTGCATGGGTGAAGGAATAAGTGGATTTTGATCTGTCATCTCAGCCTCACTCTTTCTGGAGGTGGTAAAGCGGTTTTATCAGTGGAAAATAGTACCCTGTTTCTTCAAGATCTTTCTAAACTTAAAATGATTTTGGTAGTTGTCTGGGTCTGAATACCACTCAGATAAGCAACTGCAGCTGCCCTTACCGGCACATTGGTGGTATTGCTTTTTAAATTTCAGTGTTGCTGCCAACTTTGTCCGGCCTTTACCCCTCAGTACCCTTAACATATAGGATGGGACAAACTGCTTGCACTCTTCCTGGCTGGAATGTCTGCTTAGAGAGTCCTATTACTGGCTGTGACCCAGGTTACATTCACAGATTCCCCAAAGTTTCTCCCCTTGACCTTAAACTTAACAATTCTGGGATTGTGAGGCCCAGGGGCAGAAGGAACATGAGAAAACCTTAATTTAATATGCTAAGAAATTGTTGTAAAAACGCTGATTGTTACATCACGAAACAATGCTGCTGCTTTCACCACACTGAGAAGTAGAAGGAAGTGACATACAATCTTGTTCTGGAGAGAAGGGAAGAAGAGCTGGGGTATTACTAGTTGAACCAAATGCAGAAGATATAAACAGGAATAAAAGCCAAATTCTTGATATTCAATACAGTGAATACTCGTTTATTTTAAAATAGTTTCTGGCTTATCTCTTATAATTTCAAATTAACA
The DNA here is from genome assembly GCA_004026745.1 of Myrmecophaga tridactyla. Classification (NCBI taxonomy): domain Eukaryota; kingdom Metazoa; phylum Chordata; class Mammalia; order Pilosa; family Myrmecophagidae; genus Myrmecophaga; species Myrmecophaga tridactyla. Next base: position 18,227 of record PVIY010004994.1, read on the forward strand.
GATGGAAGATGTTTAGATAAAGCATGCTTACAAGCTATCTTGTAATTTAACATAGCAAAACAAGGACTATGAAGCACAGAGTTTAGACAACGGGAAGAAGGGTGCAGAAGAGGTAACAATGACTAGTTTTATATGACATGAGATAGACACTTTCCCACTCTAGTGTGATATTAACAGTGTTTCTATTCTTAAATTTGGGTCACAGAGATAATCTTACTGGCAACAAAACTTGTAAAATTTTCCATTCCAAAGGGAAAGATGATAAAAAAATACTTATCTCATGGGGCTATTGTGCAAACTGGATAAATTAATCCGCGTCGAAAAGCATTTTGTAAATTGCAAACTGATACTAAATTTACTTATTACTACAGGAAGCAATTACTGAATAGCACTGAGTGATTGAAAGAAAATATTAATCTAACTATTGTGTGCTTTTCCTAAAGTTTACGAAGAAGCAAAGCCCACCAATATCACCTGTGGGTACCGCTGCCAAAAACTGTTTAATCTGAGTCCAATTGTGAGGTGACCATTGGGCAAATTCAAATTGAGGATCATTATGCAAACAACTGGCCTGGATTCTACAGAAATGTCACTCTCAAAACAGAAAAGGAGATTATAAAGTCATGACAGTATATGCAATGGTGAACTGGATTTAAAATAAAATAATAAATCCCCCAAACTGAAAAGGGCGTTATTGGACAATGGGGAAATCTGAACTGCATTTGTATGCAGGGAAATGCAAAATACTGTATTTTGTTTATTTTAAATTTCCGAATGTGATCATTATAGTGTAATTATGGTAGGATAATTTCATGGTAGGATATTGTTAGGAGATACATGTTATTTAGGGATCAAATGTCTATATGTCTACAGCTAACTCTGAAATGGTCAGCAAAATGGTTATATATACAGAAAGATAAAGCAAATGTGAGAAAATGTTATTAATTCTTGAATCTAGGTGAAGCCCATCCAGGTATTGTGAACTATTCCTGCAACTTCTCTTTAGTTTTGAAAGTTTCTAAAATAAAAAGTTGGGGAAAAATGCAAAAAAAATGTAAAAATACTCATATCAACTTAATTATTAAAACACAGGCCTTCTAGTAGACCTTTTACAGATCGTGTTTTTCTACCATCTTATTTTGTTGTGAGATACAATATATAGGTTTAAAAAAGAAGAATCAATTTTTTTTAACTGGTGGAATAGAAAATAATTGGGATTATTATTATTAATTTGAAAGATTTTCCCACTGGTGAAATACCAGGATAAACAGATAGAAGGTCTGAAGTCATGTGTACATCATTCAAGGTATTTAAAATACCTTGAAAAATGTATCTTGGTCGGGGGGGGGGATGTTCAGCAGGGTTAAAACATTATTTCATTTTATTTTTTAGAAAAATCTTCAATTACAGGCTGTGGGGAGGGAAGACAGAACCATGCTATCTACTACTCAGGCCTTCTGCTTTGCTGTGAGATAGAACTTTTTATCTCATTCTTCAGAATAGAAACTGGGTAGTTATCATGGTAACCAACTTATTCTCTTGCCTCTTTTGGGATTGCTGTGTAGGATTCTGATTTCCTCTTAGGCAGCTGAGTCCAGACAGCAATCTGTTGACAATCTTGTCTCTTTCTTGTGCAGATCAGGAGTGACAGAACCAGAAGTAGGCAGTGCATAGCAGTTCTTGTCATTGGGATGTAATTGAAAACTTTTTGTACTTCACTTTGCTAATTTGTGACCCAAATTAGAATTGCCTAGATTTGTTTATCCCTAGGCCCAGATTTCTGTAGATGGAAGTTAACAGCCTTGACAAATAACTGTTTTTTAAACCAAGGGTCCTCTGAATTTCATCTTGAAAATAGAGTTCTTGGTGGTGATGACTTTTCAGTGAGAATGTTGTTTAGTAAACCAGTTCCTTTCTTACTGGAATTACCTTCTTTGACTCCTTCAGTGGTGAGAAACAAACCATAACTGTCAAAATGCCATCGAACTTAATTATGTGAAGACTCTACTTTTTAAAAGCTTTTCTTTTATTGTGAAATATAACATATACAAAAAGTTAAAAATAGTAAAAAAAGGAGCAATAATTTTCAGAGTACATTTTTTATGATATCTTTTTTTTTTAATTTGCATATGGGCAGGAGGCACCAGGGATTGAACTCCAGACCTCCAGCACGGCAGGTCGGAGCTCTGCCTGCTGAGCCACGGCAGCCGCCCTTCAGAGTACATTTTAATAGATAGTTACAGAACAGATTTCAAAGTTTGGTGTGGGTTACTATCCATAACTTAAGGTTTTATCATCCAGCTGCTCCAAAACACCAGAGGCCAAAAGAAACATCTACATAATGATTCAGAAGTCATACTCATCTATAAAACCCTATTTTTTCTATTACAAAAATATCTTCTCCTTTGATCCTACTCCCAATCTATAGGGGCTTTGGGGTATGCCCATTCTAACTTTTTCATGTTGAAAAGGGGTATTGACAATATAGGATAGGGAATGGAATTAGTTGATGTTCTTGGAGAGGTTGGCCCCTCTGGGTTTCAGGACTTGTCTGGCCTGGGAACTCTCTGAAGGTTATATGTTTCAGGAAAGTAAACCTAGTGCATGAAATGCTTATAGACTCTCAGTTAGATCCCTAAGTGTTCTTAAGAGTTAACAGTAATGATGCTGGTTGGGGTTTGGCAAACTATGGCAATTAGCAATATGAAGCTTGAATGAGAGTAGCCTCCAGAACAGCCTCTCTGCTCCATTTGAACTCTCTTAGCTGCTGATACCTTGTTATTTAACACTTCTTTTGGTCAGAAAGGCATTGTTGATCCTGTGCAGAGCCAGGCTTCTCCCTGAAAGTCATGACCCACGGGAAGACTCTATTTTATAAGCTACACTGTGTTGAGCTGCCAAAATATAAAGTGAATGCTTTAGAAATGGACCATTTACTGATCTAAATTTGTTGACAATAAAGACAGTATGTTTGTTTATATTTAATGATTATAAAATAAGAATAAAACAGTCTTAAGATATTCCTGCCATTAAAGTTCATTCGTAATGACCTAGACAAGACTGGAGTTCTGTGAATATATTTGTAATGCTTCTTTTTGTGCCTTTGACTTTTCTATTTATAAAATGATTTAAAAAGAACTCTGTGTCTCAGCTCTTGACTGGGACACACATCTCCTCTTTGGTATCATTCTTTTTAAAGATGAAACAATCCTGAATTTGCTAGGGAAGCATTCTTTTCACAGCTGTATCTCAAGGGCACAATCTTTTGTGACTCTATGAATATAACTGGAATCTTGGTAATTTTTTTCTGAAAATATTAATGTCTTAATTTAAATGCTGTTATTTTCTATGTACTACACTATGATAATAGCAGTAATAACAGCAATATTAATAATAATAATTGCTGTTCTCCCCAGTACATAAATTTTACCACTTCCAATTACATTGTTACATCTTTGGAATGTTATTTCTCATGACCCATTCATCACCATCACACTTTTTGGTGACTATTGCCCTTCTCTTTTTCCATCCCCTAGTTAACAAATCTCATTGTTTCTACATGTATGTACTAAAGATAAACATTTACTGGTGTGACAAATTGTGAGTTAATCAACAAGAGTTTATGTTGTCTTCCATGGTAAAGAATTCCTTTTTCATATGTATTGTTGATGAATTTGAAGTGATTATTTTTCTTACCTATAGCTAGATGATTTACAAACTGGTTAATCCAGCCCAAGGTACAGACTGAAAATGGGTAGATTTCACCATCTTCGAAAGTTGTCCTTTTTTTTTTTTCCCAAAATGCTTCTGGCCTTCAAATGAAGGGGTGCCCCATTCTGAAATGTATCTAGAAAAATGCTGGCCTGTATTAGAATAAGGTCTATTATAAGGAAACTCTGCTTTGGTTGTATATAAAACTTTGTATTTCTTATATAAGATAATACCTGACTAGGCCACCAATGACCAAATTAGATCATTCGAATCTTATTATGTGCTATAGAAATTCTCACCTTGAACATTACCGAAAACATAGCACAGTGGTTAATGGGGCAGGCTTTGAAGCCAGATTGCCTCAGTTTGAATCTCATCACTAGCACTTGCTATTAGCAGCAAGTAAATTAGGTAATTTACTTAACCTTTCTGTGTCTCATTTTCCTTACTTGTTAAATGGCCTTAGTAATAGTATCTCATAAAGCTGGTGCATACTTTCACTGCTTTTACTTATATAAAGCATTGAGAGAATCACTTCTATGCTCCATTTTGCAGGCCCACCTCTCATCTTCCTATTCATCTTCCCCTCCCTGTCTTTGGTGCAGGAGAAGATTCCTTCCATCGCTTCATGCAGGTCTTTCTACAAATATTCAAGCACTTCTGGATGTCAGATTTTACTGTAAAAAGGGGCTTGTTATGGGATTTTCGTAGCAAAGTCAGATGTTTACCAAAGAGAAAATCTTGAGCTCCAGCTACTAGGATAACAAAATGTTCTCCAACTTGATGTGAAAGTATATTGATAGTTTTCATCTTTAGCAGAACTCATTAAGCAATAGTGAAGGACTCTTGTTTATATATTGTATATATATCATATGATATATTGTAGGCATAGTTCCAAGTTCTGTGTGTGTAGTGGGAGCAAAAGTTTCATATTTAGTTCTCCTTCACATGTGCCTAAATTTCTAGCTCCATGATTATTTTGAATTCTGCACAGAGTTGTTAAGTACAGAATTCTTGTCTAATTATTTTGACATATTCCTGTTGGGCAGTGAATATTGTGACTTTTTAATGTGAATGCATTTTGAGCACAAGGTTATATTTTTCTTTTTTTTTTTTTTTCCCTCGGTGCCTTTGAGAATTATGTTCTAAGACCTACTCAATGTTGATTTATATTACCAGGTGATTCAGGGTGTCAGTGGACTTTTTCCAGAACAGAAACTTTCGTGGCCAAGTCTCATACCTCCAAAGGGAAAGAAACTTGGACTCCACAGATTTCTTGGCTTGTTTTAAAATAAATTCTATGCTAAAATCTCGCATCCTGGTGATGTAGGGATGGATGACTATACATTTTCTTCTTGAAAGGTTTGCAATTTATTTTGCTCAATGTATATACCAGTGTGAACGGGAGTAGAGAAAACTTGATTACAAAGAGAATTGGCTTGTTGAAGAAATACATATATGGAGGTTAGCCTTTGAAAACAAAATGTGCAAACTTTTCAAATAATCTAGATGGGGTGGATTAACATTTGAACTATTACTTTTCTGGTAAATAATATTTATGCTCTCTTAATATGTAGTTCAAAAATATGGATATAGCTTTCTAAGGGACAGTATACAATTCCAAGAATGATGTGGTAGTAGCTGCAAATCTCGAAATCTTTTGAGGTCATTTCTACAAATTAATAGAGTACTTTCCAATAAAAAAAATTCTGCATTTAATCTTTGTAGACAGTAAGGAAAAGAGAGAGGAGAGGAGAGGAATAACTTTACTCCAAGGGCAGAGTTTCTTGTTGCCAGATGTTTCACTTCCCCTTCGATTATTGTCCTCAGAAGAGATATCAAAGACTTTCCTAATAAGATCACCTTCCAACTAAAGTATTCTAAAAAGAGAGAGACACATAGCCTTGGATATGTGTCAGTTTATTTTACAAAGGAAAAATTTTAACATTTGGAAAGGACTTGTTAATTACTGAGGCACAAAGGCCACTTACACTCTGCTGCAACAGCAAATTTACCCTGAAATCTCAGTGGTTTAAAACAGCAAATTTTTATTTCTTATTCCTACTACAAGAAGGGGGTCCATATGGCCGGTCTCTCAAGGATGCTAGCTGACAGAAGCGCCACCATCTATGGTGACCTCAGGGTTTGCCAGGCCAGAAAAGAGAGTGTAACACTCCTGCTTCCCTCCGTTTTTTTTTTTTTTTTCTTTCACCCAGAGCCCATGGCCAGACCTAGTTGTGTCTTCTAATTGCCTGGGGCTGGGAGGTCTTCCTGTGGAACTCAGAGAAGAGAACTAGGCATAGTAAGCCTCAAGAGCTTTTTCCTTGAATTTACTGTAAAATCCCTGTATTAGACATAGATGAAAGAAAACTTTCCTTTTTCCTAAATAGGTTGCATATATAATTCCTTACATTTTACCATGCAGGTAAGTTATTTTAAATGTTTTTAAAAATTAACCTCACACAATTGACATATTTTTACATACTGACTTGAGGTAAGAATAAATAAAACAAGGCTTTAGAGGAGGAACTTGTGAAGTCGTAGATATAATCAATGACAGAAAAATGTCTAGTAATATTTTGACTCTCATTTATTATACCTAAGTCTGTCTATAGACTTTATTTATGTTAATAGTGTTTTGTTATTTATTTTTCTTTTCAATAAAACCATACCTCAAAGTTAAATGTAACTCCAGTACAGTGAAGATTGATTGCTAAAACATTTTAAGGGATATCAAACTAGGAATTTTAAGCTATACTTGAAACAATTTCAATAGCTTGTCTTTAATGTATTTTGAATTTTCTTTGTTTTTTTTCCATTTACTGAGTATGTACTCAGATCTTCTTAAATCTTAATCATATGTTCTTTCCCTTATTTATCTTATGCTTTCTATCTTTTCTTTCTTATTTTTTTAGTTTGTTGACGTGTTTTATCAAGGAATATTTTAACATAGGGTACATAAGAATAAATGTGTCTGCAAATGTCTTTATTTGGCCCTCATACATGATTGTGTGTTTAACTGGATCCTGTGCAGAAATTTATTTTTACTCAGAACCTGAAAGGCATTGCTGCAATGTCCTTCATTATCTCAAGTTGCTCATGGGAAATCTGATGTCATTCCTATTTTTGTTTCTTTGTAGACCATCCTTTTCCTTACTCTCTGTAAACCTTTTGACTGTTTCTATGTCTTTGAAATTTTGAAATTTCACAAGACATATTCAGGTGTACTTCTTTTGAAATTTGTCTGGCTCAGTATTTTGCAGCACGTGAGGATCTTGTTGTCTTCTCTCTGGGCTCTGCTTCCTTCTATTAGGTTTCATTCTCCACCTGTTCTCTCCACCAGAGAACCAAGATGCCCATTGCTAATTCCAGGTTCGCATTGTATTCATGGCTAAATAACCCAGAGAAAAAAGGACAAGTCTCTTTTCCGATGTTTCAAACAGAATTTACTGAATAGCCTGACTTGGTTCATGTATTCTTCCCTGAACCGGTCATGAGGCAAAGGAGGCAAGTAGATGTTCCATCTTCTTCTTACCACTGCCACTGCTGTCTCTCTGGTCCAAGCTATTATCTTCTCTGGAGTGTTACATTAGCTTCTTAACTGGTCCCTTGCTTCTTTTTTGTTCTCTTAGTGTGGGAGCCAGAACCATTACTGCACCTGTCAGATTGAAACCCTGTCTCTGTTTCAAGTAAAGCTGACGTCTTCAATCATAGCCTAAAGGAGCACAGCCCCTGGAACCCTCTGGTCTCATCTCCTCCCCTTGCTCACTCAGCATCACTATACTAGCCTCCTCTACTGTACCTACACATGCCAGACGCTCTCCCAAGTCAGGGCCATTGCATCGGATCTTCTTCCTCTCTGGAATTCTCTACCCTTAGAAGTTTCTACTTGTGTCCAGCACCCTCCACCCCAACCCCCCCCCCCATGCCTACTCCCATTCCTGGCAGTCTCACTGGAGATCTATTTTATTACTTTTTTCCCCCAAAGAACCAGCTTTTGGTTTTGTTAATCTTCTCTGTATTTTTCTGTTTCATTGATTTCTGACTGACTTTTATTTCTTTCCTTGGGTTTGTTCTTTTGCTATTTTTCTAATTCCCTGAGTTAAACCCCTAGCTTATTTGTTTTCATTCTTTCTTGCTTCTGATAAATACATTTAAGGTATAAAATGTCCTCCAAGAATGCTTTAATTGTGCTCCTAAAAATTTTGACAGGTAGTATTTTCAATGTGGGTAAATTTTAAGTATTTCATGTTTGATTTCATTTTTAATCAGAAGATTGTTTTTTAAGTGGTGTGATTTAGTTTTCAGACATACAGAATTTTTAATGCTGTGCTTTCATTATTAGTTTCTATAATTAATGCATTAGTACAAGATAACATCATCTGTAGTAATTGATTTTGTGGAGTTTCTCAAGGCTTCTGTTGCAGGTCTAGTACATTGCCAGTGTTTGAAAATATACCTGGTGTGCTGGAAATGAATGGGCATTCTATTTCTTGAGCATAGAGTTCTGTGTATTCAGTAGTCAAAATGTACTAATGATATGTGTGTTCCTTGGGCCATCTGCCTCTATTGTCTGCTTACCTGTCAGGTTCTGAGAGCTGGGTGTTACAACCTCCAGCTACAATTGACAAGTTATTTCTTTTTCCATTTCTGTGAGTCACAGTTGTTTATGAATTTTGAGGCTATAATTTTATGATTATGAAGGCTATATTTGTGGCTTTATTTTCCCTTTAAACAATATATTTCTCTCTCTATTGTAAATATATAATTTTTACCATGGATTTTGTATTTTCAGATATTAAGAGTGTCACCAGTTTTCTTTCTTTTCTTTCTTTTTTTTGCATGAGCAGGCACAGGGAATCAAAGCTGGGTCTCCCACATGACAGGTGAGAACTCTGCCTGCTGAGCCACTGTGGCCCGCCTACCAGTTTTCTTTTGACTAATGTCTGCCTGGATTTCCATCTTTTAATTTTTAATTTTCTCTGTTTTTTTTTTCAGATAACATTGCCAGAAACTTTCATTTTGAAATATATTCAGAGGAGAGCAAAAAACAAATTTGGATGGCTTGATGATTTATCACAAAGGCTCAACCCATTGTAGCTATCAATGGAGTTAAGAAATAGAATACTGTTGGGACTCAAGAATCTTCTCCTGTGCACCTTCCCATAAATAACCCCTCAAACCCCTCCCCCAAAGGTAACCAATCTCCTATCATTTGTGGTAATTATTTCTTTGGTCTCCTTTATAACGTTATGACCCAAGTATGCTTCCCTGAACACTATAATCCAGTTTTGCTTGATTTATTATTTTATATAACTAGAATCATGCTATTTATTTTCTTTCACATCTGGCTTCTTTCTCTCAATGTAATGTGACTGTGTGTATGAGAAATTTTAACCATTTTTATTGCTAAGTAGTATTTCTTTGTATGCTATACTACAATTTATGTATCCACTTTCCTCATGGACATTTGGGCTGCTTGCACGTTTTGGCTATTATTAGTAAAGCTGCTAGAAAATTCTTATACATGTTTTCATTGCATACATGCATACATCTCTGTTGTATGTACACCCAGGAGTAAAATTGGTGGGTCATGGACTATGTTTAGACTTCAGCAGATATTGCCAAACAGTTCGCCATAGGGGTTGCCTCAAAGGCCTCACCGCACCAGCAATTTGAGAGTGCTCACTGGCTCTGCAAAGTTGTCATCATTTGGTGGTGTCAGTTTTTTAAAGCTATTTTGGTAGATGGTTAATGGTATTTCATTGCAGCTTTACTTTTATATTTCCCTGATTGTTTATGAGGGGAAGCACCTTTTCATATGTGTATTAGCTAATTGTCTTCTTTGTGAAATGCCTATTTGAGTCTTCTCTCACTTTTTTCCTCTGGCTTTCTGCCTGCTTCTTATTGATTTGTAGGAGCTTTTTATATATTCTGGACATAGCCTTGTGTAGATTATGTGTATTGCATATATATTTTCTCGTATGTTGACTTGCCTTAATGTTTTTTGGTGAATGGAAATTCTTAATCTTTTTAAACTTTTTTTTTTAATTTATAATATAACAAAAATACAAAGCCAAGAAATAAAAATGCAATAGTTTTCAAAGCACTCTTCAAAAAATGGTTACAGGACAGATCCCAGAGTTTGTCATGGGTTACCATACGATCTTCTCATATTTTTCCTTCTAGCTGCTCCAGAATACAAGAGGCTAGAGGGATTAGGAAATTCTTAATTTTAATGTGTTCCAATTTATGGAGCTTTCCTTTATGATTAAAGCTTGAAGAAATGCCAATATTTTCAGTACACAGTACTGAAATAATTGGTTATCATTTTAAGAAATGAAACCTGTCCCTTACTTGAAACCATAATAAAAAATCAGCTAGCCCGGGACTCGTGTGGTTGCCTACGCGCCCAGGGGGCTCCCCGGGGGCACATCAGCCTCCGTGGCCCTGGGGACTGGTGGGGCCCGGGCCGCCGGATGGCTGAGCCTCCGCCGCCCGAGCTCACCTTCCTGCCGGTCTTGCCCCGCCTCCTGGCGGCCACTCTCAGGTGCCCGGGGGAGGCCCAAACCACGCGCTGGACGGTCTCCCCCCCACCCCATACACCCCAAGACCATCCGTTCTAAAGATAGACACGTACACGAATGCAGCCTCGGAGCTCCGTGGAGGCGAGGACCGGCCCTGCCAATACAAGTGCAGCGGGCGGGTCTAAGCTTTTCCCACGCTACGATCCTGACAGCCCCCACAGACTGGATGTGGCTCTCGCTGCTTGGTGTTCACCTTAACACTGGCGTCCCTTCCTTGACAAATTGCTACACCCAGCATGATAGGTGTCATGAGAGCCGTGACAAAGGCAGGCGTGACTGTGATGATGAGTGCCAGGAGTGGCTCTCCAAGATCTGCCCACAAGTGCAGGAAACACCAGAAATGGCTCAGCGTGGTCAGGCATGTGCAAGAACAGTGGACCTCTTGTTGGCGAGTGTTAAACATTTCCATTATAAACCATACCTCGGTAGCCGCAGAGCACGTGCAGGTGTCCTTAAGAAGGAAAAACTGATCTCTAAAAGGGATGCTGACAGCTAGAAACAGCAGATGAGGACAGGAAACCATAACCTTGGACTAAGTGTTTTGTTTTTGTTTTTGTTTTTTGTTTTTTTTTAATGTTTTTACAGCATAAAGCTGCCTTATTTTTTCAAACGTTATTTTACAACCTTAAAAGACTTTATATATTGACATTAAAACCTCAAACGAAAAAAAAGTGGGGAGGCAGTGGGGAGGTTGTGCCTTCCTTCCCAGTATCTTCCTGGGTGACCCTGCCTTAGTATGCCAAACTGTCTCCATGCTTTGCAGGAAGAGGTGTGTGTTAAGCGGGGAGAATCTTTGAAAAGAGGAGGTCTGCAACTCAGTAATTGCAACCATATTTACAAAAAAGGAGGTGAAATGGAAGAGTTAATTATAAGATATATTCAGCATTCTCAACATCATCTTATTTGGAAATATGGGAAAATCCTCACTTAGATACTTATTTACTATGAAATTTTAAAATACACATTTGTGCCTGGAAGGATCTGACTTAATTTTTTCTTCATTTTAGTTGTACGTTATGCTATTTCTTTATAACCCATTTAGCATACTGTTCTAGTTTGCTAGCTGCTGGAATGCGAAATAGCAGAAAGAGAAAGGCTTTTAAAAGGGGGAATTTATTAAGCTGCAAGTTTACAGTTCTAAGGTTGTGAAAATGTCCCAATTAAAGCAAGTCTCTAAAAATGCCCAAATTAAGGCACCAACAAGAGGTTACCTTCACTCAAGAAAGGCCAATGAAATTCAGGGTTTCTCTCTCACTGGAAAAGCACATGGCAAACATGGGACGTCTGCTAACTTTCTCTCTAGGCTCCTTGTTTCATGAAGCTCCCCCAGGGCCATTTTCCTTCTTCATCTCCAAAGGGTTCTGGCTGCGTGGGCTCTCATGTTTCTCATGGCTCTGTGGCTCTGAAGCTCTTTCCAAAATGTTTTCCCTTTAAAGGACTCCAGTAAACCAATCAAGACCCACTTGGAATGGGTGGAGTCACAGCTCCCTCTAATCAAAGGTTAATATCCACAACTGGGCATGTCACATCCCTGTGGAGATAATCTCATCAAGTTTCCAGCCTACAGTACTGAATAGGGATTAAAAGAAACGGCTGCCTCCACAAGATGGATTGGGATTAAAACGGCTTTTCTAGGATATATAATCCTTTCAAACTGGCACACATACGAATATGTCACATTTCTATTAATGACAGGACTATTACAGGGACAAGGTTTCCATGTGTTTCTCTTGTAAACTTGGAACATCAGCTGGTAACCTCTTAGGGAGCAAAACCACAACATCTATATTTATGTAATATGCATGGAAGATGATGCAAACAAGATTCAGAAGTACAACCACTCCCATTTTATGAACCCACTTATGACAGATGCCATATTTTGCTATAATCTTAGTCTAAATTGGTTAAAAAAATAGTTTTAATGAAACAAATGAAAAGTTGTTCAGCATAATACACATCAGAGTCCTATATACTGTTATGTTTGTTGTTTATTCCCTAGTATTTGTTCCAGATCCTGGGGTTTTAAAAAGTACCTATTAGTGATTTTAGTAAAAATTGATCTTGATGATGTTGTGATTCTAAGTTTTAACAATGGAGTAAAAAGGAATGGATACAAAAGGTCAAGATGCTGTAAGAACTAGTTATTATAGAAACTCTTACTTACTTTGGCAATTATTAAATGTTTAAAAGCAAAAAAAAAGTCAATTACAAATACAGTGTAGATCTAATATGTCCCCGGCAATGTAATACGTTCTAGAATAAAACACATGGTAATATCCTCCTTATCTCAGAATGATAAAAATAACAGCAAACAAAAAGCAATAACCATAGTCATTTAATTTGACTCTCCCAATTAAATTGAATCTCCCAATTAAAGAATATGACTTGTCCTTTTATTTAGATAGCCTTTTGTTTCTTTTAATAATGTTTATAGATTTCTTAGAGGTCTTGCAGATCTTTTGCTGGATTTATTCTATTGCATTTGAAATTCTGTGATGTTGCTATATCTGTATCTTCCTAAAAAATTATTTTCAAACTATTTGTTGTTGATATATTGAAATGCTGTTAATTTATATATTATTTTTGTGCACAGCAATCTTTCTATACCCACTTGTGCATTTTAATAATTTATCTGTAGATCATTTTCCACATGTAAACTCATATCATCTGAAGCTGTTGACACTCTTAATTTCTCACTTTTTAATCATTATGACTTTTACTGCGTTTTTGGTGTGTAATTCTAATAAATGATGTTGAATTGTAATGAACGTCTTTGCCTTATTCCTAATGTCAAACGAGATGCTTTTTACATTTCACCATCAAATGTGTGATGGAGAAAAAAGAACCTCCTTATTTACTAAAGATGCTGGAATTTGGGAAGGGCTTGTCTCAGCAGCTCATCTCTGACCTAAGCGGCTGCAATTGGGCTGGCTGGATTGGAGGCACCTTGGACTTCCAGGGTCACTTTTCCACTCACAGATCTGGAGTTTTGATGTTCCTTAGCTTCTCTCGGTTCTCTAGGGCCTACCCACACAGCTTTCACTTTTTACAGCAAGGCGGTTTCACAGTATCTGTACTTCTCAAAGGACGCCTGGCTTCCCCTTAGAGCACGTCTTCCTCTTTTAGATCCCAGATGCAATGAGTGTGAACCCCTTAGGTCCATCATATAAATTGCAAAGAAACATATCTATTTAATTAAAAAGCTATTTCTAACCTAAACTTTTGACATAACCAAATTTCGGTAAAGTGGGGTAAAGAAAAAACAGATAAATCCTTATATTTTGTGAGAACAGACTTTTACTTTTGACGTTGGGTGAAGTTATCTCAGACAGCAAGTGAGACTGGCTGAGCCTTTTAAGTTGAAGGTAAGGAGGTGGGTATAAAACAGCGAGTGGGGAGGTATGGCTGAGAAAGTGAGTGAAGAAAGTGGGTGGACCACAGAAATCTGGCTGGAAAAAAGAGTCTTTGGCTCTCTTTAAAAGTAAGAATAAAACAACTCAAACGCAAACAGAAAACCTCACACACAAGGCCTACAAAGGGATGGAAACGAAAAGCACGCGTTCAGAGAAAGATGAACTCAAACAGCTGGCCAGTTATAATCTATGTGGTAATTTTTGCATCAGTTCTCAGGATTTTTTTTGCAGTAGATTGTCTTAATTAAAAAATAGCAAAAACTTCCTATACAGATAAATACAAAATATTGTTCATAAAAATTAGATTTCTGTGTTTATCATTCTAATAGTTTAAGAAATGCTCTATTGAAATCAAAAGAACGTCCTATTAGGGAGACAACCATTTGGTCTCAAGCTTAATTAGTGTACTAACATGCTTGTCCACCAGGTGTCTCTTTGCATACATGTCACGATTCCAGACGAAATGAAACTGTTCCTGAAGGCATTAGCTTATATGGATTTGTGTCAACAAATATCTCAACTTTGGAGCATTTAAGAATGGCTTAAATTTTACAGTTCTTCCTAAGGAATAAATAGGTGTCACAGGTCTGAGGGTGTCCTCTGGGTGCAGACCATAATTTTGGAAGTTTTGGGTTTTGGAACCTGCAGGAAGGAAGGAGAACCTAGCTGTTCAGTGATGCTAGGAGCTTGGTGTCTCCCAGTGGGGCATGTTCAACAGCCCTTTGCTTTGGGGTCAGGAGGTAAAGGGCAGATCCTCAGAAATCCCCTGCAGTTTGCCATCTGGTTGTTACTATGGTAATATGCTCTGCTAGGAGCAGAGATTGGCATTATTGGCTGGAAGAAGATATTTTTCCCCCTTAGATTTTTGCATTTTGTATGTCTGAGCCTTGATTGTCAGGATTTTGACAGCTTATGTGGGAATGCATAAAGGCAAAGTGAGGAAGAAGCCTGCCAATCTCCTCAGATGGTGTATTACAGTATTTTAAAGGGGTTGAAAATAAAGTTATTTTAATCATCATACTTTCTCTGTTTTAAAAATGCTGTGGTTTTTAAAACCATCTGTCAAAGTGTAGAGCGAGCAGGAAAGAAATGCAGTGAAATGAGTGGTAAAGATGACAATAAAAAGAAAAAAATGAGAATTTTCTAAAGCAAATAGAAAATGAATTGAAATCAGAATGACAGAACTTAAAATTAAAAGGAAAAAAAATGGATAAAACCTTTTTTCTCCTTCATAAATTTCCTGGACAAAGCAACAACCCCAAACTACCTCCTTAGCCCATACGTCATTAGATGCTTGCTAATGGAAGGGTCATTTTGCATTTTTCTTTCTTATCTTCTGCTCTGCCTTGACAAGTGAAATCACCTGCTAATTGGCAAAACCAATGGATGATTTCATGCCCTTTGCTTTTTAATGAGGAAATAGGTTTTTGTTTTCTTGCTTTCCATGGCATCATGATGATAAGTCATCAATTAAAAGTATGCATGCTTACAAACTATTCTGGTTGCAAGTTAAGTGAACACATTTGTTGCCACATTTAGTACATGCTTTTTGATGATTGAGAATTCTGTCTCAAGAATGACCAGCAATTTTTGTTTCCTCTTCAGCTCTGATTTCTGGATTAAGAGCATTACACCTTATTTTGTTTGTACCTAAAACAAATCAGAGTTATTCTATAACAGTGCATTTGAGGGAAAGCCTCTTCTTTGAAATTAACTTTGTTACTCATTTAATAATTAAATGTATTTCCCACCTTTCCATTACACAGCTTATCAGGTACTCATTTTATTTCATTTCACCAACTTAAAGAAAACAACTATGAATAACCCCATTGGTTTAACTATGTATCATGCTGAGATTTGTTAAGGAATTGTTCTTTAAACAGTTATCTGCCTCAAATAGGACGGAGACAATTATTCCCTTCAACTCTGAAATGAGGCACCAAAAATGTCTCTGAAAGACAGACTAGGAAGTTTAATAAACCTTGAAGTGTGAAAGCTATTTTATCTGATGAAATCTGTTATCACACTTGTTCAAATCCTTTAGTTGTGTGCTAATTCAATTAGGAAGAACAGTTTTATGTAGCAAAGCTATTTCTTGGTGATTGTTTCCATTCTAGGTAATCACTACTAGTTATTGACTGTGTATGGTGCCCTAAGTGTTTCCCACTTGCCATTTCATTTAATTCTCACAAAAATCTGCGGGTTGATTATCATTACATCTATTTAACAGATGAAGCATCTGATATTCAGAGAAATTAAATAATGTTCACAAGTTCAAACATTTAACTAGCGACAGAGCTAGGTTCAAATTTAAATCTGTTTGGCTCCAAATCATGTATTTTTGTGCATGAGATGGATTGTGTCTACGTTATGGTGTTCAGTTGTTTGGTCAAGTTCTGGCCTGATTTTTACTGTGAGAGTATTTCACAGATGGACTCACATTTAGTTGATTGCATCTATGACTGATTGTTTCTACAACCAACAAAGAAGATTGCCCTCAACAATATGAGAGTCTCCTCATCCAATCAATTGGAGGTCTTAAAGCCAGAAGTGGATTTCAGATGTCAGGAAGAAAAATTTCTATCTCTACTTCAGCCAGCCTGCTGCTTCTGGGGAATTCAACATCACCTCCATCAGATTTCCCCATTTGTAGCTGGCTTTACGAAATTCGGATTTGCTAATCCCTATGGTCACATAAACCAGTGACTTATAAAAAAGATATTCTGTATATGGAGTATTTTCTTGGCCCTGTATTTCTGGAGAAGCTTGACCAATAAATACAGTGAAGTAGTTTTAAAACTTTTTTTTTTTTTTTTTTTGCTTGTGCACCCATTACATAATCTGGAAACCCTATATATCCCCTCATACTTTAAATTTTCATCTAAAGTTTTTATCAAAAGTTCAAATAGCTGCAAAATCTACTTTCTTGTCTCTATGAATTTGCTGTTTCTAGGTATTTTGCGTGACTGGAATCATAGTATATGTGTCCTTATGTGGCTTGCTTATTTCAGTCAACATAATGTTTTCAAGATTCATTCATGTTGTAGTATGTATCAGCACTTTGTTTTTTATAGCTGAATAATATTTCATTGTGTGTATGCACCACATTTTCTTTAGCCATTAATCTGTTGAGGGACATGGATTATTTCTCCTCTTTTGGATATTGTGAATAGTGCTGCTCTGAACATTGGTGTACAAGTATGTTTGAGTCCTTGTTTTTGATTTCTTTGGAATATACCTAGAAGTAGAATTGCTAAGTTATATGATAATTCTGTATTTAACATTTTAAGGGAATACCATACTGCTTTCCACAGTGGTTGTGCCATTTATAATCTCACCAACAGCACACAAGCGTTCCAATGTCTCCGCATCCTCTTCAACACTTGTTATTTTCTGTTTATTTTTAAAATAATGGCCATCCTGCCGGGTGTTTAGTTGCACCTTATCATGGTTTTGATTTGTATTTCCTTAATGGCTAAAATGATGTTGATCATCTTTTCATGTGCTTATTTGGCCATTTGTATATCTTCTTTGGAAAAGTGCCTGTTCAATTCATTTGCCCATTTTTTTTAAAATTAGGTTGTTAAATTATTTTTATGATCCTTCTGCACAGAATTATCTTTGAGTCATTCTAGTGAAATTTTCAATCTCATATTTGCCAAACTGCTTCAAGAAGTAATTGCTAACTAAAACATGCACAGATAATTTCACAAAGGCATTTCCATACACTGCTGCTGTTCACTTACCATTTTGTGCCACTAATTGCCTGTTGTTTCTATCAGTTTGCTCTTTGATTGGAGGAAACCTGACCTGAACACTGTTTTATTTCCATATCCTTCAGATTGAGAAGGAGATTTCTAATGGGATAGCCATAATGGCAATATTCCATTAAGCAAAATGATTTTGAATGCATGGGGTTTCTTTATGGGTTTTCATCTATAGTTTTGTGGTTTTATTGGTTGTGTTTTTAATTCCTTTACTCAACAAATATTCATTGAATCATCTGATGTACAAAGACTGGTGATACAGCAGTAAACAAGTGAACAAGACATGATACAGTGCTCACCCTTGGGTACCTTGTATTTTGTGGGGAGTCAGATATTAAGGAGCTAGTTGTAAAATTAATCATTAAATACAGTTATGAGATGTTCAATGAAGAAAAGAGAAGTTTCTATGAGAGCATATAAAAGGGAACTTGATATCTTACAAGGATCAGGAAAACTTTTCTTGAATAAGTGACATTTGTTCTGAGGATTGAACAATTAGCTGGTATAAACCTTCTTGGGTGGGTCTGTTGAAGAAGAGTATGCAGAAACGTCTGAGATTGAGAGGAACATGTTTAAGGAACTTGATGAAGAAAAGACCTGTGAGTCATGGAGGGGAAGGGATAGGGACTTGGAAATAATCCAAGATGGGAGTCATCCAAGGTACCTTCTCTGCCTGGAGAAGAGGCAGAAGCTAGATGGTATAAAGCCTTGTAGGAGATTTTCATGATTTTGTTCTTTATCTCAAGACCAGTGGGAAGTCATTGTTAGGATTTAAGGGAAGAGATGAAATAGTCATATCTGCATTGGGGAAAACACCAGTCTGGGCAAGCAAGAAAGTGAGACATCAATTTGCATGTTCTTGTAGTGGTCTAAGAGAGAGATGCTAGTGGCTTGGACTAGGGAGGTGGCAGTGGGGAGAGAGAGAGGAAAAGAGAAAGAGAGAGAGGACATATTTCAGAGATAGCTAAGAGGTAAAATCTGTATAAGAGAAATAGTCCTCAGGATCAAGAAAGCTTAATTTTAGTGGGTAGAACAGCATATTCTCAACAAGTATCCCTCCTTAGGAGAAGAATTAAAGATGATTTTTTTCCCTTTTTTTTCAATCATCTCCTGTCAATTTTGTGTTTGTTTTACTTCTGGAAATCTGGCTAAGTGTGAGGATTCAGAATTCCACTGAAATAACATCATCTGTGGGTGTTATTACTACCACTTCAAAAAATCATGTAGCAACTTTTGTCCAGCCTTTGTTCATCACTGGGCTAGGGACTGGGGTACACAGAAGACTGTCTTGTGCCCTACCTTGGATGCTCTTGTTGTGCAACTGGGGAGACAGACCTGACACAGAAACATGGACCAATATCTCGGCCATCTTAGAGTTATGAGCATGCCCTGTGGGAGAAGGTGAGCAAGCTAGGATAGATAGTACCCTGGTGCTTAAGACAGCAGGCTCTGGAGTCTGAATGTGAATTTTGACACATCCATTTACTGACTTCCTCATCAAAATTGCCAAAATTTCTTCATCTATGAGATGGGGCTGTTAATAGTACATTGTTCATAAGATTTTAACAATTATGATGTGATAGACAAGAATAATTTAGAGCAGGGCCTTGTACATACATAGTAAGGGCTTAATATATGCAATAAATTTAGCTATTATATTATTACTTGGAAGGGGAAGATTATCCATCTGGTTAGAGTCAGGAAAAATTTCTACCTACTTACTGTCATATGGAAAGGGTATATATAGTTGACCTTTAATAACTTTCCTTAAGGAATGAATATGTTTTATCATAATAAAATAGTTGTTGAGCATTTATTACATAATAGAGTCTGTTATAAGCATTATAGACTTTATTTTGCATTTAATTATTTTCCAACCCTAAAAAAGAGATACTATTATTATTTTCATTTCACAGATGAGAGGTCTGAGGCCCCAAACTATAAATTACTTACCCAAGGTTACACAGCTAGTCAGTAGCCAAGCTGGGATTTAAATCCAGTCCAGACCAATCCAAGGTTTTGCTCTTAACTTCTACAATATATATTTCATTCTGTACGTAAAAGTGTTGCTGAATTCAAATGAGCTTTTATTGATTATGTATTTTCTCAGTCAGTGGATACAAAAAGTACATTGCTATAAAGTCAATATAATGTTTATAACAATTTATTGAAACATTTTCATTTTGAAAATAAATGCTTATGGTAGAAAGTAAATGCAGAGGGGAATAAAAAATACATCACTGGTTATGCCAACTCTCATAGAGAATAGCTGTACACATTTTACTGTCAATCTTCTCTGATGTTTTCTGATTTGTTGATGTGTGTGTGAGTAACCTATGCATTTTTCATGAGAAAATGAATGGGATTATCCTGTAAAGTAGTTTTTAACTCACTTTTTCATTCACATGTGTTGGGAGACTCTCTTCATGCTTGATATGATAGTGCTTAGCACAGTTCATGGCATACAGTAAAGCTCAGCAAATATTAGCCATCATTGGCATTGCATCCGAATCATCAAAATTGCCTCTAGATAGACTATACTAATTTGAAATCCCAGCAATAACATATGAGAGTATTCTTTTCAATATACCTCAGCCAGACATGGCTTTTCTCTTTCCTTCCTTCTTTCTTTCTCTCTCTTTCATTCTTTCCTCCTTTCTTTCCTTTTTTCTTTCTTTCTTTTTTCCCTCTTTCCTCCCTCCTTTCCTTCTTCCCTTCTTTCCTTCCTTCCTTCCTTTCTCTGATCTTGAAAATTAAAAATGAAAATATTTTATCTGCCTTTTACTTTGCTACTAATGAAGTTAAACATTGGTCATTTGTATGTTGTTTTTTAAATTTCACCTCCCTCATTTTTCTGTTCATTTGCTTATAATTTTATTGGTCTGTAGAAGTTTCTCTATACTATGACTCATATAGTAAATGTCTATTGAAGATATTTTCATCAAAATGAGTTAAATATTTCCACTTTTCAAAAAAATACGTATACAATACAATTTTAAGACTATAAATCATATACATGTCTTGCCTGTGGACTTGAAAGAATATAAACAAATGTGCATATGAAATTCTGGGTGATTTTATGAACACAGTTTGGAACGTTTGCCTTATGGAATCCTGAAATAATAGTCATTTAATGAATTGCTTTTATTGTGAAATTCATCAGTCAAAGTAGAAATGCCTTTTTACCTCCTTCAAAGAGATACACACTTTTATGAATACTTTGACCCCACATTTAACTGAAAATCTGTTTCTCTTCTAGCTTTTGTTTCTACCAATTTGACATCATACATGGCTACTGACGGCAATACTCTTGTGAGTACCCTTTGTAAGATCCTGAGTTTTAGATACTCCCTGTGGATTTGATGAATGAATGATATGATGGACAGATTGTCAGGTTTCAAAGGTCTTATCATCACTGAGCATTGTGTGAGTGGCCAGGATATTTATGTTTAAAGATCAATGATTTGGGGCAGGCCACGGTGGCTCAGCAGGCAGAATTCTCACCTGCCATGCCAGAGACCCAAGTTTGATTCCCGGTGCCTGCCCAAGAAGGAAAAAAAAAGATCAAAGATTTTAATGTTCTGTACATATATACTATTTCTCTCTGTGTTTAAAGAAGACGCTGCCAATGATACTGGTGCTGCCTGTGACCTCTATGGGGAAAAGAAAAGTCTGTTAATTGTTACACCAAAATTATGTATTCCTTTTGAAACAATTTTATATTCATTAATTCACCTAAAACAAGTGAATTGAGCAAGCATATGATCCCTATTAAATAGATAAGAAATGTTTTGCAGGTAGAAATTAAGCTGGATATTAGTAAAATGACATTTCTCATGGAAGGGGATGTAAGGCAGTGTGGAATTGTATGATATATATTTTGGTAAATCAAATGACTCCATGATAGATCCATAGGACAGTTTTGGGAATGGAAGTGAGGCAGAATCAGCGGGGTATTGGGGAAATACAGTATAGACCTCCTGGCCAAATAGGGAGCATGGACAGTGCTTTCCTGATGCAAATTAAACAATGATGTCAAGGCAGGTTGTGGTAATAGTGATGCAGAAATTGAGTTAACTAGACGGCTCCTGGAAGAGACATTTTACAAAAGAAAAGTAGGACAGCTGAAAAATTCTTTTCTTGCCTTGTTAGCAACTTCATATCTGAGAAATAGCAAAGGCCTGAGAGTGTGTTAATTCTGATACTAATTCTAAATAAGGAGGAAAGACTTGTTAGTGATGAAGAAATGGTGGAAACTTTAGGAAAAGGACCATGTAGCATTCAAATGAAAACAAATATTATAGTCAGTTGTGTACTTTAGTTGTGATCCCCTGGATATGAATGGGTGGTTGTTGTATGACAACAAAAATGTGAGTCACGTTGTTATCACTCAAAAGGGAATTTCTTCCCGAGTGCATACAAAATCAACTGGTAGATCCTGGGATTTTGAGAAAAGAAAAAGCTGATGAACAGAGGCTAGCCTTGTGGAGACAGGAGATTAAATAGTTTCTCAGATCTGTCTCCTAGAGCTGATAAGGTGAGGGATGGTAATATTTTGGTAAATCAAAATTAAACAAAGGGAGGTGGGGCTAGGAATGCTAGGGCTATTGGCACATTGGGATTGGCTAGTAAACATTCACATTTAGCAAATTGGCTATTATCATTGGTTGTGTCCACATTTAAATTAGGTTAAATGTAGCAAGTTGGTTATTATCTCTGGCTGATGGGTTCTGTTATCTTGGGGATGATGTCAGTGGAATTTGTAATGTTTGGACCTCTTGCCTTCTTTCAGGTCCAGTATTCCTTTTTCCAGTTGTCTCTCCTCATTTTGATTTTGCTTGCAGGGTATTTTATGCCCTGGGGTCATTTTAAGTTTGGGTCTTGGTCAAAGCTAATTAAGGCTAGTCTGGCTAGAATTGTTAAAACAAGAACGTAGGTGGGGAAATTCAGAGAGAAGAGAAATGGAAACTTTGGCAACCTAGTTAGGGAGGGAGCTACTTTGGGGAGGGCGTAATGAAAGACGGGTCAGGGTCTGCTATAGCAAGAGGACAAGTAAGAGGAACAACTGAGAGAATAAATGTGGCAGATTTGATATTAAGATATGTGCACAGGATGTGAAAGAAGGGTCGTGTGGTCAAGGGTAACAGCAAATGGGTTTCATAGATCTGTAAAATTAGATTCTGGAAGGCTAAACCTTTGTAGTCAACCAAAGTTTATGAAAATGTGTAAAAAGAAAAAAGTGTGTGATTGTGAGCATGCATGTGTGGGACTGTGTGTGTATTACTTGGAACAAAAAGTAAAAAAGGAAGAAATAGGATTGTTCAATCCTTGGGAAAGGTAATATAATGTTTAATTCTTATCTTGCTTCCTCTTTTCCACCACTGAAGGAAAGTAATTTTTCCAGCTGGAAGGAGTTCATCTTACATGTTTAAGAAAAAGTAGAAATAGAGATAATGAGAGAATACCTAAGCAACTGGAATTAACCACCCCATTCATTCATTTATTCATTCAATGTTTGCCGATTACCTATCTTCACTCATCAGGTGCTGTACTAGGTAGGAACTGAAGGTTTAATTGTTACTTTAGAAAAGTTAAAATCTCCACATCTTAAAAAAGAAGTATAGGGCAGGTCATGGTGGCTCAGCAGGTAGAGTTATCGCCTGCCATGCCAGAGACCCAGGTTCGATTCCCAGTGCCTGCCCATGTTAAATAAAGAATAAAAAAAAGAAGTATAAACCTGGATATTGGAACAAAGATGTAGGTGTGATTTTTGCGACAACAAATGTCATTCACGTAATTGCCAGTCTAGAACTGATACCGCTAAAATTGGTAACCTGCCACCCCATGAACCCAGGGCACAAGTGAATTCAGTTTTGATTAGTGGGAACTCAGGCTCTATATGGGTCTGTGCTGGTTTGAAATGATGTATGTACCCTAGAAAAGCCATGTTTTAGTCCTAATCCCATTTTGTAAAGGCAGCCATTTCTTCTAATCCCTATTCAGTATTGTATGTTTGAAACTGTAATTAGATCATCTTCCTGGAGATGTGATTTAATCAAGAATGGTTCTTAAACTGGATTAGTGGGAGATGTGTCTCCACCCATTTGGGTGGGTCTTGACTGGTTTACTGGAGTCCTATAAAAGAGGAAACATTTTGGAGAATGAGAGATTCAGAGAGAGCAGAGAAGAATGACATAGCCACGAGAAGCAGAGAGCCCACAAGCCAGCAACCTTTGGAGATGAAGAAGGAAAATGCCTCCTGGGGAGCTTCATGAAACAGGAAGCCAGGAGAGAAAGCTAGCAGATGACGCCGTGCTCACCACATACCCTTCCAGCCAAGAGAGAAACTGTGACTGTGTTCACCCTGTGCCTTCTCACTTGAGAGAGAAACCCTGAACTTCATCGGCATTCTTGATCCAAGGTATCTCTCCCTGGATGCCTTAGATTGGACATTTCTATAGACTTGTTGTAATTGGAACATTTTCTCGGCCTTAGAACTGTAAACTAACAACTTATTAAATTCCCCTTTTTAAAAGCCATTCCATTTCTGGTATATTGCATTCTAGCAGCTAGCAAACTAGAACAGGGTCTTTCCATTTCATGAACTAGCCCATGCCCTAGGCTCAATAAGCCCAGCTCTCCTTGTTATTTTTACCCCACAAACATCAATGTCTGGGCTGTCCTGCTTAGTGTCTCTCTTAAGAATTTTTTCCAGTTGCTTTTTAGTGGTTATTCTACTTTATCTTTCCATTCAGAAAATTAGTTCCATTGTCTCCTGTCGTTTGTTCTCTAAATGAAATGTAGTCCAGGAGACCTACTTTTGTGCTAGGTAGTTTCAGTAGTTTTAATACATTTGACCTAATCACATCCCAGATTACACTTCATTTCCACTAATCTAACATTTATTGAGATATATGTTTTATGCATTCTGCTTGCTGCTGAATTATAGACAAGGGGCTGCCTTCCCATTTGAGGCTGTGGGTGGGAAGGAAAATACTTCGAAGGCACTTTTGATGAGCCTAACCTGATAGTTTTTATTTATCTTGGTATGGTAAATGACCTTAATGAAACTGCTTGAGAAAATAGGTTCTAAGCATTTGAAATCTTATGATGTGTGTCCTAGAATAGCTTTTTCTTTTCTTGTTAAGCCCTGTTTGTCTTTTTACTTGCAAGTATTCTTTTCTCTCTTCTGAAAGAAATGGCAGAATTTTCAAAGCTAGACCTTCATATAGAAGAATCAAAAGTCTTAACATCACATAAGACCCAAAGGAGGCTAGTTCTACCTCTTAAATATTTCTCCATTTTCACTGGCCCATTCCCTCTGCTCTCTGGACTCTTTGCTCCTACCTGCTTCACTGAGATCCATTTGCCATGCCATAGCCAGAATGAATTTTCAAAATGCATGTCTAATTATGTCACTCATTTGCTTATTCCTTTTCAATGGCTTTCCATTGGGCTCAGGCTAAACATCACCTTTTTAAACTTAACTTACATGGCCTTGCATGATGGAACTCTTCTTATCAGTGTACTTTTACAGGCACTACCCCCCGCTCTCCGTGGTTGAAACACCCTGGATCGTATGCATGTCTTTTATTGGATCTGGTCATGCTCAGCTCTTTGTCTTTCATGTTTCTTCTTGAGATGCCTTCCTCAACTCCCTAACTTGGGGTAACTTGACTCTTCTGTTTGCTTCTTTTGTATCCCATTATGATTCTTATATGAAGATTCTGTTATCCTTGTTTGCTTGTCTGTCTTCCACATTTGACTGTGGACTGTGTGAATGCTTGCTTGCCAATGGGTCCCTGGTCTTGGCACTGGTGAATTAGTGCACTAACTGTTGGATAAACAAAAGCCATGATATACCAAATTGTGGCTTGAAAATAAAGTATGAACATAATTGCCTTTAGGATCTTGGCCATAGCTTGTTTGGAAATCAACATTATTAGATTTGGTATAATCCATAATCATCTCTAAGAGTTCATTTACATAATGCCCTTGATACTTATAAGGCTTTCTATGTTTCACACTATGGTGATAATAAAATATTGTGCACAAGACCTTATTGTTTAGCTTTTTTTTATGGTTAATTTCTTACCAAAAATAAAAAAAGACCTACATATATGAACCCTAAATGTTTGATCAGAAAGTTCTCTTGTCTTAAATGCACTTTATCAACAAGGTGTTTTCACTAAGAAAGGAAAACAGGCTCATGTAAAGATAACAAGGCTCAGAGGGAATGTGACATATCATCTCTTTTATCCTCAAGCATGATTCTTTTACCCAAAGCTCCTGAACTCTTTTGATTCCAGGGATGACCTTAGTGGGGAAGAAATATCTGAATTATCTTAGCTAAAACTTTCTTGTAATGTTTCCCAAAGAATTCTTTGAGTACAATTCCTTCATTAAAATACTGCCTAAAAGTAAAATGTCAGCTGGTAGCTTTTTGCTGAAACAAAAATGTATAAATCATGGCTCATTTACTTGGTTTCCACGCTGATGATGAAAAGTCCAGTGAGTGTGAATGAACATTTACTTCTGGCACTGGGGTTATCTGCTGTGCTTGGACTTTCATCTGTGGGTGGTTCTGTAAAATCGCAAACTGCTACATGCTATGTTTGCTTTCCAAGAAGGCTCTGCATTCATTATTCATAAGATGTTTATTGTGAAGCTACTATACGCAGGGAACAACCCAAACATGATTTCTGCCTCATGGGAATTGGCCTTGCCTCTCAGTCCAATCTAAGGTCAAGTCATGGTGTAGGACTCAGGCATCTGTGATATTGAGGGATGAAACAAGGAGTTAATTTTTTATACTTATGATAAGAGGAGCTAAAATTTGTGTAGTTTGCTTTCTGGGCTACATCAACATAACTCTCCATTGATATGATTGTTCCAAAATTGTGCATAAGGATGACACAAAGATTAAACTTAGAGGGCTGTTGAATATATTTGCTGTCCCAAGTAAGATTTCAAGTGGGAAGTGCTGATCAGCCTTCTGGACAAAGATTATTGGGTAAGGGTGGAAGGCTCTTATTAGATACCATTGGAAAACTTCTGCTTTTATTCCCCCCTCTAACATTCTCTATTTCTGGGATTCCAGATCCTCAGTACTGGGAGGGCAGGGTAGAAATAAAGATGTTAGAGAAAGCCATTTTGGTTTCTGTGGAAATACTCTTTTTTTTTTTTTTTTTTTTTTAACATGGGTAGGAACCGGCAATCAAATGGGGGAAATACTCTTATTGATGGAAGTAGGGATTTGTTCAGCATAATTCCTTTTTACCTTCATGGAAATACCAAAAGTTAGCTCTCCTGGTTGTTTCAAATTTAGTATCAGACAGTGCCAAAGGATTTTCTTTATGCATGTGCCACTTTAGGGGGTTAGAAAAGCATTGAAGAAAATATTGCTTAACTCTCCTGTTATTATTTATTGGGTGGAGGCATTTTGCACCTCTAAGTAATCGTACTGTAGATCACTTTCCAAGTATTTGTCAAATCTGCACTCAGTGCTGAGCACTGGTAAGGCATAAGAGGCAAAAATTGGTATGATACAGTTAGTCTTTCAGTAAATACTGATTGAAGACTACCTATGTGTCAAACATTGTGTTAGGTGCTACATTTGGAAAGTGTGACATTCAGGTTCGGGAATTTTCTCTTGAAGTCTTATCCAATCATTCACAGTTTTTAAGATTTTCGTGTTCTTCTTAACTTTAATAGAAATGCTTGTAGTGGTTTCCACTAAGTGTGTTGCTCATTTGGGAGCTGAGATAGACATATTGTCATGTTACATTAAAATATGTTACATTTCCATTTAAAATTAGGAATGGATATTAAATAATATTTGGTGCTGTTTTCAGCTGCTGTGGATATGATAGAATCATTTTTACTCCTGGAGCTCCTTGCTATAGCCTTTCAGTACTGTGGTGAATGGGTTGTACAGAGGCTTTGACTGCAGGCCATTGCATAGGAGAGAATGGATAAGAATCTGACAGTGGCAGCAATAGTGGCAATGGAGAGGGAAGAAGGATTTGTTAAACATTAGGAAGCAAAATGGGCAGGGGTGGTGATTGGGTAAATGTTCAGGAGAGGGGAAAGGGACAATCCGAGATTATCCACAAGATCTGGGTTGGACCATTGTGGATAGTGATGCCACAATGTGAAACTAACTACCTTCTAAAGTCAGAGAAAGCTTCCTGATGGAGTTGCCTTTGGCCTGGGTCTCAAAGGATGGGTAAGCATTAACCAAGTGAAAATGGGGAAGAAAATAAATTATTTAAAAGTAAGGAGTTGTTAAAATGCCTGGCATTTGTGCAGAATAATGAAAAGTTTAAAGTGCCAGGAGAGGCAACAGACAGATAACTGTTGGTGCTATTCTGAGGCCAGTATGGGAAAGGACTTGCAGGTCATCTGCATTGTGTCTCTAAGATGGAGTCTTATAAATGAAATGACCAACTTCTGTTCAAAGATGGTCGTGTGAGTTCACACTTTGACACTCCACTCTGCTGCAAACATGTAGAAAAGATAGACAAAGAGAAACACAGAAGACCAAAAAAGTTATAGTAAGGCTCAAATAGAATAACAATCATCTCTGTGGATCAGAAATGAAAAGCAGCAAGCATGACTGAAGCCATGGGCACCTGATCTGGAATCAGGAATCAGTTTTGTCTCCTGGTCCATGTTAAGGGGATTTCTAAAAAGGCTCCAGTAATTATGGGGAGAGCTACATTCACTGTTTAATGACAATGGTAATGGGAGCTCCCTCACTTGTGAAAGAGGCTAAAGAGAAATAGAGAAAAGTTGCCAAATCATTGCCTGGGATTATAGGTTTAGACAACTGTGGACCTAGGGAGAAAGGAGTTATAGACACAGCCTCAAAACTAGGAACCCCACTTGGTTATCTGCTGGATAAAGTAACTGGATGCACGATATTCTCCATGACTGAGGAACTGATTCTGCACCAAGTGGAGAAACCTCTAAACCACTAAAGAGAGAACCGTGAGCACTGAAGAAGAACGAGAGAGAATGAGAGAATGAAACATTCCTGCTCACAGCTCTGCAAACTGAAATGTCAAAACACATAAAAAATATTGAATGCTAAGAACGAAAGATTTAGAATAATAATTAGAAGATGGATACGTTTTGGATTAAATTAATTTGTAAAAGTCTCATAAATTTTTTAAGTATGAAGCCCAAGAGTTTTTAAGATATTGTGAAACAAAATTGGGTATAAATGAAAAAGATAAGTGGATTTTGAAAAAAATTAGAAGTATTAGAAAATAAAAATATATTTCTTAAAAAACTCAAAGATGGCGTAAACTTAACAGTGAACACATTCCAAAAGAAAAGTAGTAATGTGGAAACAGTGTTGACATGTTTAAAGGACCTGACACAGAGACATAAAAAATATTAAAAATCAAGAAAAAAGAGCTAAGACATGAAAGAAAAATACTAACATATCTAATAGGAGCCTTAAGAGAAGAAAATGAGGAAATGGTAGGAAAGTACTATTTGAAGATCTTTGATAATTCTCCATGCTTGGAAAAAGATGCAGCTTATTAGATCAAAACTTCACTCTGAGGATTGAGCAGTATAAATGAAAATATATCTATAACTGGACAAAGTTCTAGTGAAACAAAGATGAAAATGTTTTAAAAGAGTGAAAAGATTGATCACATACAAGAATGACAGTGAGACTGAGAGCAGAAATTTCATCAATGCAATAGATGCTTAAAGACGAATCAAAATCTTTGAAGTGCCAGGAGAAAATAATTTATACCCAACTGAGTTATCATTTGATTTTTGAGGGAAAAATAAAGATATCATAATACACAGAGGTTATGACAATTTACCAAATAGACTGCCATTAAAAGGAATTTTAAAGAAAATATTCTAGTGAAAAGAAAAGTGGATCCAATGGGAAGGTATGTGATAAAAGATTCAAAGGACAATCACTGAAATTGATAACATATGTCATTATATTTAATTACTTGTGGATGAATAATAATAATACCATTTTTAATGGAAAATTAAAAATACTGACGAATAACAAGAGAGAAGGCATTCAAATAGCAGTCAAAATGTGCTGGGTTATATCTTATATTCATGATGAGTTTAGAAATATACTAAATTGAACATCAAAGGAATAATGTAAGAAAAAGAAAGAAAGGGAAAAAGGAAAAATAAAATGGATGTAAACTGAAAACACAGAATAAAAATTACAACAAATATAAATAAATGAACTCACCTAAGAAAGGAAACAAATAGTTAATTTACATTTTTAACTCAAAATCTGGCTTTATGCTACTTATAAAGGAAACAGCAATAAACCCCCCACACAGGTAGGTTAAAAATAAAAGGATAGGAATACTAATAAAAAATTCAAATATCAACCAAAAGAAAATTGTTGTAGTTATAGCCCTTTTAGGTAAAATAGAATATAATGTTAGTGGAGAAAGAGCAGGGTACTATAGAACAATAAAATTAAAAATTTACCAGGGATATATACCAAGTATGGAATTTATTCATCTAAAAACATAATTTGAAATATATAAAGTAAATACAGACAAAATTACAGGAAGAAATTGATAAATACACAATCATAGTATGATATTTTAGAACACTTTTATTAGAAAGTTATAACTCCAGCAACAAAAATTAAATAAAGATATATAAAAGATTTGGAAAACAAAATTAGCAACTTGTTTGACGCTTACATATAATATTTACAAATTTGACCATGTAGTAAGTCACAAATATAGGCTAATAAATTTCAAGAAATTGATATCATAAAGCTCATGCTGTTTGAATAAGTGCAACAAATTTAAAAATCAAAGGGAAAAAATTAGTTAAAAACTTAGGTAATATCACATTCATTAGAAATAAATTATTTAGAATTGAAAAACAGGGAGAAAGTAAAATAGAATTTAAAGGTAAATCTATAGTTCTAAGTGTATTTTTAAAAAGAAAGATTAAAAATAAAGGAATTGAGGATTGCCTAGAAAACAACAATAACAACAAAGAAAGAGAAGCAAAAATAAGGAAAGCTTTGTGAAATTGGACGCGCACATCCCATTTATCAGCATATTTTTTTCTAAAGTTCAGAGTTTCTATGACATTTGATTTAATGACAATCATAGTGTGCATTTTTTTTAAAGAGGGGGTTGGTGTGTGGTCTGGGAACTGAACCTGGGAATGCTCACCACCGCATGGAAGGTGAGCTTTCTACCACTGAACCACCCATGCACCCCATACTGTGAATTTTAATAAGGCATGTGGTAAATTGTGTCTGCAAGCTTTGTATATAATCAGTTACCAGATGAAGCTTTCTAGTCTTCTTTAAAAAGTAAAAGTCCGTCTCTTCAATACAAAAGAAATGTGTATTTTGCAAAGAAAAATTTTCCAAACATTTTAGATGTTAAGTGGGGCAAATTCAGATATTTGAATAACTCTTAAGTTTTACCTACAACATTCTCATTGGAAGAAAACAGTATGAGAAAAATAACTTAGCAGCCTCTGTGTATTTATTATGATAATGAGTTATAATTTCCCTATGTAGAAACTGTCAGATAAAATGCTCAACTGTTTGCTTTCTTTCGTTCACACACTGAGTCAAAAACCACATGTAAGATCTTTTTGAAACTGACTGGTTCGCGGGTTCCACTTCCTGTTGTGAGGAGGAAAATGTATCTTCAACTCCCTCAAGTTCTTAAGATTGTTTTCATTCTCTCATGTGAAATCAATTTAGGTTTCAAATTATGTATGTCAAGTGAAACTGAAACTCTCTGTAATTTGTTATTTCAAAAGTATGCAGTCTGAAGACAGTTTAAATAGTTATGCAGAGTTTATAATGATCTGTTACAGGAGAAGTACTATCAGGGGAGGGTTGATTCAGTATCCAAACACCCCCAGCCACTTTTTTTTTTAATAGCCGAACCTAGTCCTTTCTTGTAGTAGGGTGCTTACTCTGTTTGAGGCAGTGTCCTGCTTAGGGGACTCCCACAGCTCATCCTAGCCTGACACCAGAATCTAGACTAGTGCTCAAGGTTGGTCTTGGTTAAAACTGAGATACAGCTTATAGCTTGATTTGGTTGGGGTGGGGAGGCTGTTTCCATAGAACCAGCCCTGAATTTTGTTTATGGAACTGATGAACCCCTAATCCACTGAGGAGCTTACTGGGCTAAAAGGGATGGGGTAGAGGAGAGCTATTGGTTCCAGGTCAGGCATATGGAAGGTCCCCTCCCTGCCTCCCTTCACAGATCCTACAGTATCCCCTAGGGACTTCCCCTCATCCCCCTTCTCTTTCTCTCTCTCTCTTTCTTTTAAAGCTGCTCCTTTTGTTTGAGTTCATGTAATTCTATCTTTTTCAACTGGGACCGAACTTTCTAGGAAATCTCTGTCTAACGTTCCCCTTGCTCTCCATTCCCTTGGTTCTTAGTTTGTCTTCACTGCTCCCTGGGGATTCCCAAATGCCAGGCTCCCCCACATCTTTCCCACCATCTAAATCCTCTTCTTTGCCTTTAGTTTTGTCTTGCAGCTATATATATTTGGGCTAAACTATTTTGTTACTAGGTGCTAATTGGGTTTTGCTTAAATCAGATAACTTGGCATATCAAAAAAGTCCCCAAGAGACCATTAAGGGTATGGTGGGAGTTTTAGACCAAGAGGAAGTTTGGCATGGGAAGTATTTTGTGAAGTGGTTCTGAGACTACACAATGTGGGTATATGGGTATAATCTGACATATTATTACAGAGAATTTTTTATATTCTTATATAAGATTACAATTGTATATAATGATGTTTAGTTTTCAAACTACATATAATCTTGTTAAGTCATTTTGAGACTTGTTGGATTGACATTATTATGAGTATCTTGATTTTAGCAATGAGGAAGCAAGTTCAGAGGTAAAGTTACTTTTCACTGTTTAACACAGCTGCCAAGAACAAAAGCCATAAATTGATTCCAGACCTCTGGCTCCAAATCCCATCCTATTTCTACTATAATATATCCCCTCTTTAAACATTATAGTATAACCATATTCAATAGCGTTTACATCAATAGCTGGATATTTAAAATACTAATCAGGTGCTCCTAGAATAATATTACAAAATGTAAAAAGATTATATGCCAACTTTTCAAACTGCTATTCAATGATATACATTTTGTGCAAATACTCTATTGTTAACATAAAAGGTTAAATATTTAAAACTGAATATATTCGGTTCAGATATTGTGGTGGAAAAATGAAGCCTCTTTAAGTTAATATGTGTATGTGTCTCTCCACACACACACATGCACACACACACACACAGACACACATACTCACAAAGAACCATCCATTTGAAACCATTTTTTTCTGGTTTTTGTTGATACTTTGATTTTGCATGATTTTTTAAAAATTTGTTCTGAAAAGTGTATAATGTATTTTAGATATATTGTTTTGTTTGACTTGAGTATTTTAAGAGATGGTACAAAATAGAAGTTGGTAATTATCCTCCTTAGAACGTGAGAAATACTGAGAACTAATTAAAGACAGATTAAGAGATTTAAATTTTGGCAGTAAATAAGAATTTCTTTAAAGGGAGGGATTGATAGTTACTTATGTCTCACTAGAGGAGGTTGTAGAATTTTCATTTCTCAGATATATATTTGATGTGGATTAGGTATAACTCTGGTAGTAAATCCAAGAATTTAATAGTCTACTGTTAACCTGTAATAGTCTGAGATATCTTTCAGGCTTATTTAAATAGTAGCAGTTATTTAGAAATTGTAAGGGAAGAAACAGGATATATTTTCCATTCTCGCAAAAAATTTCAAGAACTGTTTTATAATTTTTTAAAACTTCGGTGAACACAGTCGCATCATAGCTAAAGTAGTAGTGAGAGAGCTGCCTGTGGGTGGAAACAGGAAACTTTAGTGATAAATGTTGTTACATTTTTTTCAGGTTCAGCTCAATGTATATTGATTCTAATTAGCACATTCTGTGCCTCAGCTAGTAGCTTCCCTTTAGCTCTGCTTGGGGAGTTTTTTTTTTTTAGATTCCATCCTGCTCACAAACACTGCCACCTCCTCCTTCCTTCTCTCGACAAATGTTAAAACAAAATCAGAAATTTCCTCTTTTCTTTCCTTCCTGCATTTTCTGCAGGTTCCCTTGCGTCAGAAGCCGAGGAGGAGAACTCAAGGTAATTAGATCTCTTTTGTTTCTTTATCCTTTTTTTACCCGTGTGAGTGTGGGTTTTTTTTTTTTTTTGGGGGGGGGTGCCTTCTCTGGAATAAGCTTTTTGTCTGTCTTACTTATGCTAATATGAGAAGGCGGATGACAGATTAATGTTTTGTTATTTTTGGATGGGTTTTATAAAATGACGGCATGCTGTTTATTTGGATTAATCCCTTGTGGTTTTGTCAGTAGAGCTTAGAAACACTGGTTTTGAGTCTGGAAGTAGCTGTGTTGGTAGGGGGATATTAACCCTTCACCCTCTAGTGCATAACTCCAGCTATTATTATTTCAAGGAGCTGGATTAGTGCAATGATGTCCCTGCCGACCTCCTGATTTCAATGCTTTCAACTTATACTTGCTGAAGAATAAGATTCTTAGAATGATACCTGCATATTAGTTCCACTGTTTCTTTGGACACATCCAACACCTTCTAAACCCACAGATAGATGACTTTTTGTGCGTATTGACTTGGCTTCAATCTC
This sequence comes from Myrmecophaga tridactyla, assembly GCA_004026745.1. Lineage (NCBI taxonomy): Eukaryota > Metazoa > Chordata > Mammalia > Pilosa > Myrmecophagidae > Myrmecophaga > Myrmecophaga tridactyla. Next base: position 52,398 of record PVIY010004994.1, read on the forward strand.
TGAGAGAAAAAAATCCATCTATGGGGAGGTCAACAAGGAAAATTTACCGTGTGTGAACCGTTCGCTCTGCCACATATTATCAGAGTAATGCTTTACTTACCTCTTCGTGTAATTGTTGCAGGCTATTTCACAATGAGTCGGAGGAGGATATCATGTAAAGATCTGGGACATGCTGACTGCCAAGGGTGGCTATATAAGAAAAAGGAAAAGGGAACTTTCCTAAGCAACAAATGGAAAAAGTTCTGGGTGGTGCTGAAGGGGTCCTCGTTGTACTGGTACAGCAGCCAGATGGTGAGTCTCCCTTCTTACTCCTGATCCCAGCCTCTTGACCCATGGGTAGATCAAAGATGATCCCGATGGGAAAGTTTATTTTGATGTCTGATACTTGAAACAAAGCAAATAAGTAGGTTGTAGAAACTGCTTCAGGTCCAATAGGTATGTAAATTTTTCTTTCGTATTTTGCTAAAGAGAAAACCATCCTGCCTGACTCATCTTTGCTTGGTAAGGGGGGTGGGGTGGGGATAAGTGTGTTCAAATATTAGACTTTCAGATCCTAATAATATTGTTAATCCATGAGAAATTCAAATAGTTTCGAGATTTATGAGGCCAGCTCTTTATGTGGGAACTAGACATTTTCAAGGTATCTACCTAAAAATGGTCTCAGCTTTACCAAATTAAGGGCGGAGATTGATTCAGTTCAGAAAAACTATTTCCCTTTTGCCTTGACTATCGGTTTTTCTTCTTTCCCTTCTTTTCCTCCGATCTCCTTTAGTAGGTTGGTTGGTTTGGGGTGGTTAATGTGTTTGTGAGCAAAATCTCTAGTTGATGAATTCACATAACTGGTCTCTAAGAAAAATTTTGTGTTAACAAGGAGCCACAAGGCACCTGTCTCTTAAAGAGTTGGTTAAGCTGGACTCAATCCAATTCCAGTGTCCTTTGAAAAACACACTTCACAGAAGTGAAGTAGGGATCTCTGTGCTCCCTCGGATCCTTCCCATTGGTTTCACCCCATGAACCATGTTACAAAGCCCTTCATCAATTTCCATAAATATTCACTTCTCTTCAAGCATTTAGTGAGTAACAACAAATTTATCAAAGATTTTGGGGTTTCACAAGAAAGAGCGACTATTCAGAATGTGCCATCTTTGGCCATCCTGGGGACTATACTACCCCTTTTATCTCTTTTCTAAGTCCCTCCTAGATACATTTATCATTCAACAGTTTGACCCAAATTAAGGCACCCTGGAAGGGGGTCTCATCTTCTATCCTGAGGGATTTTTTTCCTAAATATATACAGCTTCTGTCTTCAGAGGAATCAGGTCAATATAAATGCCTCTCTCTTGTTTGATACTATTTTAGGCTCTTGCTTTTGGGTAGTTGGGGCAAGTGATAGTTCTCTGCGGAGGCCCTGTTGACTTACCTTTTAGTAGCTCTCAGGGAACTTCCAGAGGTTTTTGAAAGGAAGGATTGGGGCTGATGGATCTTAGCACATCTGTGAGTGTGAAGAAGCTCAGACCTGAGGAGAGCATCCATTCTGTCCTTCAATCCAATTATTCAGCATGTGTTCTGGGTGATGTCTCTCCATACAGAATTTAAAGCACGTCCCTCTGAATCACACATGCTTACAGATTTGGCCCTTTGGGTCCACCAGCTCGTTTAACTTATGCTTCTCCTAGAGGAAGCAATGTGTTTCCTATTTTAGGTTTTAGGTAGCTCCTGGTTCCAGAGGGAGCTATAGCAGAGAGGGAGAGAGCACAGAGACATCCAAGCACCCACCCTGTCCTAACTTACTTTCATGCAAATGCATAAAGCAGTATTCGGTTTGTAAATCATAAACTCAAATACAGATAAACTAGCAGCATTGAGGGAGAATACCTTTGATGCTATTTAGCCAAGGAATTACAAAATTGCACCAAAGGTCTATAACAGAAGGCCCTTTCCAACGCCTAAAGAATCTGTTTAGAGGAGCTTCTCTCTCTGTCTCTGTCTCTTACATACACACACACCCTGACATCTAAATTATATTTTCATTGGGGGAAAAAGAGCTACTCAGTGAAAACTTAATTAGCAGTCATATACCTCCTATCTGTGTGAATTTCAATTGTGAAATAAGAGCCAAGCATGCACCCTCAAGCTGAGCTAGGGATAGTTATTTAGTTTTTGTGACTCAAAGAATTCAGATTCATCAGAGCTGCTCCTGAGACATCAGGCTCTGGGATACCTAATTCCCCCTCCATATTCCTTATTATTGCTGGAGGATAAGCCCTGTCATTTACACCTTCTATATGGCCTGCTGTCAAGTGGGGGTGGCCTCCATCAGCATAGATTAGACATGGGCTCCAATCATAGATTGTCTACCATATACCAAGGATATTTTAAGACCCTCCATACATGTTCTCATCTGTCCCTCAAAAACATACTCTGAGGCAGTTACTGTCAACACGTATTTTAAAGTTGGGATCTCAGAGAGATCATGTAAATTGCTCCAAATCCCACAAATAGTGAAGTGGAAGAAAACAGAATCACAAGCAGTCTTGCTGGACCCTGAAGCCTGTGCTCACTGCTATATTCCAACTTCACCCATCTAAAGACCAGGATAAATGAGAAGATCAAGGTCATCCTATTTTCTGCTTTCAATGGGATTTTGTGAGACTGCTTTTAGAAATGAAATTGAGGGCAATTCTTTTATGAAATTGCTAGTGACCTAATTGGATCCTTTTGCTTGTCCGTGTGGTTCACTATCACTGCCATAGGAACCGACCGCCTTCACTTTTCTCCTGGACGTTTTGTTTCTGTTGTTGTTATCCAGTCATTGGCACATAGTGCACCTTTATTCCTGACACATGGTTGCTTCAAACAATCCTACCCAGACTTCCTAGAGAGAGAACAAGCCCAGGAATACCTCAGCCATTTTCCACATCCCCCCCTTTATGTGCTTAGACTGCAATTCATCAATCCGAGTGGCCACAGCACACAAGAATGCATGCCAAATCCTACAAAATCCTATCCAAATTTTAACAGCCTTAAATCCAGCCTACTTAAAATCATAGATTTAAAATTCACACTGTTGTTTTTTTCCTGGCCTTGGCATATAGTACAAATTCATTTCCTGGCTTGGGAGATTTTCCCTAACATGTATCTTCTCTCATGTCCCCACTCCTTACCTCCCCAATACTTTTAATTCCTGGCGAAACCACAAAGCTTTCCCTTTAAGTCTTTGCACATATTGTCTTTCGGCTCAGAAGACTCAGTGTCTCCCTGCCCTAAACTTCCCCCTTCCCCCACTTCGTTGGAGTTTATTCTTGCTCCTAAATCACTTCATTCAGGTGTACTTCCTTTATCCCTGACCTAGAGGAGGCCCTCTCTGTTTGCTCCCATAGCAGCTGTTGTGTTCCTTTTCATCACACTCATCGGCCTGCTCAGCACGATATCTATTAGACTGGCTGTTTTTCCTAGTTGATGACCGTCTCTGTAGGGCAGGACTGTCCTACAGGTATACCAGCAGCACCTGGCTCAGTGTCCGGTGCAGAATGGGCACGCAATAAATATTTGTTGATTTCATAGATAAGATTTAGGCATTTAGCTCACCCATGGGGATTTTGAAAGCTGGGAATGTAAATAGAGCTTGTGTTTTAAAGAAAACAGTTTTCCAATAAAGGGATTTCCACCTCCACTCTTAAAAAAATAGAGGTTGAAGTGCAGTGTCATGTTCACCTCATGGCTTTCATGGTCTGAAAGAGGTCCCTCACAGCCACTCCAATTTTGCTTACAGTGTATTTAGGGCTATTTTATTATATTCTTTCTAACCATGGCCTCTGGCTGACAGCAAGGGCCTATCTTTGAGACTACCAGGCAGGGAACAGAGATGTGGAAAGAGAGATGGAAGGTTTCCAAACAGAAATCTTTCTCCTCTAGGTCTTGATCTGGATACCAGCATGGCTGGAGACCAGAATTTGGGTTCAGTATGTTGTCACTGATGATTATTTTCCTTCAGGCATGAAGAATCATAAAAGATACATGTTTAGGAGCATTTTCTAAAAAACTATAGCCATGCGTTTTAGAACATAGCTGAATGGTTACATACATTATTGGAATAATTGCTGTGTGGAAACTCGGTGCAGTCTCTGGCCACTTTTCAGAAGTTTTACACAAACCCTGAGAGCTTTGTCTGCAATGAGAAACATGCAAATAGGCGAGTATGCCTCTTCTTAGCATGTGAAATTTATAACCTAAAGGTAAAGGATAAGAGAAGAGGTTTAGGAAATATCTATGATCTCTTCTTTTCAGTTAATGATCTGCCTGGTGATTAAAAAAAAAGCCTAAGAAGAAAGTTAATTTATATATAAAATAGTGACAAGGAAAATCCTTAAGATGTTTATTAGTTAATACTATCTTGTATATTTAAATTTGTAGATTTTACCGTATTTGTTCTTACTTTTTATTTTTCTTTCCTAAGAATTCTTAATTAACATCTCGCATAGTTCCTTGGAAAATATGTTGTGGGTTTTATTCATACCCAGACATCATAGAGCAAATGTATGTTATGTAACCCATTTAAAATTAGTGAAGTTCTTCAGTGTTTCTATTCAGAGAGCATGCGTGCATTTATTCATCTTCTGGTTGTTTTCTCACATCACGGAGGAACATATGTGGACTATCAAAATACATCTACCCATACATTCTGCTGGTGTATAACTTTGAGTCATTGCCTTAATTCAGTTTTTTTTGTTGTTGTTTGTTTGCATGGGCAGGCTCTGGGTCTCTGGCATGGCAGGTGGGAATTCTGCCACTGAGCCACTGTTGCACCGCCCAGCAATTCAGTTTGCTTAATTACAAAGCACAGTTTAGTAGTACCTATGGATTGTAGATTTTAAAAATATCTTTTTAAGTGAGACAGGCATGAAAAAGCTTATTCTCTATCCATTCATCCACATATCCTTCCCCTAGCATTTATCGAGGATCTAAAAAAATGTCTGCTAACTGCGCTAAAAGTTTATCCAGGGTCAAAAAGGATGAGACAGTATTTCTCCTCTCTCTCTTAGGCGCTTCTACACTTGTGAGGGACAAAAGACCTATGTAAAAATGACATAATCAGAGAACAATTGGGGTGAAAAAGTGGTTTTGGGATTGTGTAATACAAATGCATCCCTCAAAGACCCAGGATAAGGGAACAATTTTGGGTTGAATGTGAGAAGGTTCTGCCACAGTGGCTTCTGTCTCTGGCAGGCTAGTTTCTTTCCTACCTAGAAAGTGTGTTTTTCGTTTGAAAAAAAAATTTTCAAAGCTACGTACTATCCTTGATCAGAGAGGCCAATCTTCTCTATTAGATAAACATAGTTTTCCGAAATGAAGAAAACACAATTTTTGTGGGTTGATGTGAATATAGACTTTTCTTAAGGTGAGTCTTGGGAGGCAATTAAAATTTTTGAAGGGTAGAGGGTCGGAGGATGGGCTTTCCAGTCTGGGGGAAAACTGTGAATAAAGCAATGGAAACGTAAATGAGCTACTATGTGCCCTTACTGTGTGAGGAGGCCTCCTACTGAATCCTCATAAAAAACAACCAAAGTTGATTGTAATATTCCCATTTTATAAACGAGTTCACTGAGGGTCAGGGAATTTTAGTAAATCACTCAGTGTTACATAGGAAGTAAGTGGCAGAGCTGCAATTAAATGCAGAGTGTACCTAATACCAAAGCCCAATTCTTCCTCTGGGCTGTGTGCCTCCCCTTCCCATTTAGAGCCCAGCCACGGCCAATAGATGGGGTCCTCCAACACCCATTGCAGGGATGTGGATTTGATTCAGCAGATACTTGGAAGCCACTGCATACTCTTAAACTGGAAGATGATCTAGTGAAATTGGTGTATGAAAAATGTTAGTATAGCAGCAGTGAGTGGGATGGAATGGAGAAGGAGGGAGCTTTCAGAAGGCAGAGGGTGACAAATGCTGCCCTGCACAGATTGTGAAAATTTTAGATGCAGTACCCAATAAGAAAGCACAAGGTATGGAGAGTGCTTGAATATAGGTCATAAATACAACAAGGGAAGAATATAAATGATTCTGAATTTTGAAGCCTGGGGAAACTGGGTAAATGATAGGAAAATTGAGAAGAGTTTATGGCTACAAACGTGAAATTTCATTTAGATTCATTGCCATTTACCTTCTCTGGTTTGTTTTAGTTTCACCCATTCTATTGTATAAAATTCCTAGAAATTTGAGTTTTTTAGCAGTTAAGTTAAAGTTTCTTGATGCCATTTCTGCTGTGGCATCAGCAATTCAAGAGGTCCAGCAACCCATGGGTCTCTTAAAGAAAAGGTGAATTAACCAACTCTGTTTCATAAGAATTTTGGTAATACTAATGATTTGTAGGTTAATATCTGGTTTAATACATATGATACAACCTTTCTGGTTCCTTGAGAATCTTACTCTGCCCAAATGTGATTGGGTCTCTGCCTTTCCCATGCGTCTGCTGATTTAAATAACCCAATCTACATAATCTGTTTTCTGTCTTAATTGCATGTGCACTTCGTGGGAATTTCAGAGCCTCTTAGATTTGGAAGGGATTTTTCTTGGAATACATTTTATGATAATCTCTATATTTAGTAAAAATCAAATCAGTGTTTAAATTGTGCAGGATGTGCCATTGTAGAAAATGTTACTTGAAAGCCTCTTTTTATTTCACAACTATTCTAAAAGTTTCAGTTCATAGAATGCCTTTCTTTCAGTTTAAGAAAAATAAAGAATTGATTAATTCTCCCCAGGAAAGAACCATTGTCTTCCATACCTTTTATCGGTCATTACCTACTCACATAAATTTTGGAAAAATGTCTGGGCGAATTTATCATAGATTGGTAAAAATTTCTATAGCAATATATGAACACTTCAACATACTTTATTATATTTTTCTTTTCCTCAATACAATGTAGCATATTACCTGTGGGCATATACTTTACTTGTCCGGTTTAAACTGTGTCCCTAGAGCCTGGAAAAGTAGGCTTTTGGTATTTGTTGATGAATTACTTCATTATTGCATTACTTAATCATTGATTAGTTACTTAAATCAATTAATCAGACTATTTCTTGAGCACCTGCTATATTCCCAGATGAATATGGGCTGAATTGTGTACCTCAGTTTGGATATGTTCTTGGTCTTGGTCTGTGTTCTGGTGGGTGTGGATCCATTGTAAATAAGATCTCTTCAAGATGTTACTTTGGTTAAAATGTGGCTCTTCTGAATCAGGTTGGGCTTTAATCTGGATTGCTGGAGTTCTTTGTAAACACAGAGAAAGTAGATGGAGAGAAGCCATGGGGAGCAACCAAAACAGGAAGTCAAAGGAACTTGGAAGAGAAAGGAGATGCCACTATGTGCATTGCCATGTGACAGAAAAGCCAAAGAACCCCAAAGATTGTTGGCCAACTAGAAGATACTGAATTTAAGAGAAAACAGACTTTTTAAAGCCTCTGAAACTGTGAACCAATGAATTCCTGTTGTTTAGGCAATCTGTTATTATGGTATTTGTTTTAGCAGCTGAGAAACTAAAACATCAGAATTCTCTCAAAATGATATGCCTGGGTGCAAGGGTGGTTCAGTGGTAGAATGCTCGCCTTCCACATGAGAGACTCGGGTTTGATTCCCGGACCATACACCCACCCCGCAAAAAATGATGTGCGTTATGAATTACAGGCTTCAAATTTATTTGAACTCTATACTTATTGTCTATGCCAATAACTAATTTCTTCATTATTTAAAAGTGTTTCTTCAGCAAAAATAATTCAGACCAATTATGCCAAATTTTGATGATTTTTTTTTTGCCAACACATGTTCCTCAAATTTGTACTAGTAGGTAGAGTGAGAAGACAAAATGTGGACAGGTTTACTACATAAGGCAAAAATGGTGTTTTAGCAGCTAAACGATTCCTTTACCATGAGCTAATGACTGATGGATCAAAGGGGTCAAAACATTTGTTTTGGGACCATTTGAGAACTTCAGTGTAGGAATAATTAGGGACTTCTTGAACACTGGTAGCTCTCTTATGATAAGATTTTTAAAACGGGTGTTTGGTTTGATTTCTTTATTGCCTTTGATTGCATCTCTGTGTCCTAATATTTTGTGTCCTTGGTAGATCAGGTCATTGAGTGTATTTCTAAAATAGTGGTTCCTTGCATAGATTTTTGCCAGGTCAGTCGAGTTGAGGTGGGCTATTCTTTAATAACTTCTTGTTGCCAACTCTAATGTACAGACCATTCCTTATGGTGCCAGTACTGTTTATCTTTGCATCTTTTATAAACATTTTAAAATTAATTGTGAAGCACCAACTGTTATGACATCATTGGTTTCTTTGTCTTGCTCTCATTTTTTGAGGAGGTAGTGGTCTGCTTGGCTATTGCTGATTTGGAGGAAGAAGCAAGAGTTGTGGTGTAGGTTGGGTTCTATTAGAGAACAGTCCTCTTAGCACACAACAATGACAGACATGCCCATTTGGGAGATACAGCACTATCTTCTCTTCTTTGGTGGGCAGTGCCTAGTACTTTTACTGGTGTTTCCAATGACTTCTATTTTACTTTATCATTTTTCTAGAACCCATTTTCTTGTTTCTTGGAGATCTATAGTAACTTTAAAAATCATCTAAAATATTATGCCATAATATATGTCCGTTATAGAAAAATTAGAAAATATAGGTGAGCAAATTAAATAAAAAAAGACGGGGAGACAAACAGACTGAAAATGGTCAATCAATCAGCATCATACACTATTCCATCATTTTTAAATGAGTACTGTTAACATTTTGGTGTATATCTTTCCAAACATTTTTTTCCTATGTTTTCCAAAAATGAATGATATTATGGATGACATTGTTACTTGATTTTGCATTAAGCAATATGTGATAAATATATTTCTATGTCAAAGCATACATATCCACAACATCATTTCTAATGGATTCTAAGTATTACATATAGATTTGCCATAGGTAATTTATCAACCCATAGAATTTTAAAATCAGAAATACCTTTCACTCTAAAATCCTATACAATATCTAAGAGCTAACAGAAAATAGCATATACATGCAAACAAATATAAAGCTATATGTACTTAATTTATATTTCTGTATATATATATACACATACATGTATGTGTATACATACTGTGTGTAATTATGTACATTATTTAATTTTGCTCACCTATATTTTCTAATATTTCTATAATGAGCATATATTATGGCATAATATTTTAGATGATTTTAAAAATTACTGTAGATTTCCAAGAAACAAGAAGATAGATTCTAAAAAATGATAAAGTAAAATCAAAGTTGCTGGAAACACTAATAAATGTTCTTTTAAGCAAGCAGACAGGAATGTGCTATGAGAGATCTGTGGCACCAGGATTCTATCCTATGCTTTCTTACAAAGCTGTATATACCCCTATGTCAGCAAGGGGTATGTAGCCCTCTATGCATCCATTTTTTACCAGTAAACTTTTACCAAGAATACTTTCCTTACATCATTCAGCGGGTCTCTGAGATGATCAAGTACAGTTAAAAGCAATATAAAGACACTGAAGGATACATAAAAAGGAAAGCAGTTTTCTATATGCTTTAGAAGAAATGTGCTCATGCAAATATTGCAGCTTTAGTTTGCAGGAATATGCTTCTAAGGATTCTCAGATACCGGAAATGATTTCTCTTGGAATATCATAGCTGGAAATGCTAAAAAATATGCTTACTGACCTTGTATAAGGGATGATTTTAAGTCATAAGACAGGGGAATGGACAGAAGGACTTGGGGATTCCCTCAGCACAAGGTTTCTTACCCTGGATGGTGAGTTCAGGTAATACACAATTTAGCCATTATGGTTGCGTGCATATGTCTCAAACAATAGGCTGAGAAGTGATTCAAGGAGGAACTGAACTTTTGTTTAGATTTGAGGATTTTCTTGAGTAGTCATTATTTGAAGATTTTTATCCCTTTGGAGCAAGCTCTTATGGGCAAGAGGCACTTCTGCTTCTACAAGATGAACTGACTAATAAACTCATCCACCGTTGTGCTGCTTTGCTTGATCTCCTATAAAGCATGTTTCAGGCAGACTTCAAAAGGAAAAAATGCCATAGAAATTTAAAGAATATGAAATCATTTTTAAAGCAGTCAAAATTTAGAGGGGCATGTTTGGAACAGTGTCGTTAAAAAAAAAAGACAAAAAGATGTCTCTTTGCTCAGAGTCAGGACACAGCCTTCCAACCTCAGACAGCTGGGTTTCCCTTATCTATTGTGACATATGTACCATAGAAAAATATGTCCTTAAACTTAATCCTTCCTGTGTGTGAACCCATTGTAAGTAAGATATTTTGATGAGGTTACCTCAGCTAAGAAGGTATAGCCCACCCTCAATCAGGGTGGGTCTTAATCCTGTCACTGGAGTCCTTTGTTAAGTGGAATGAAATTCAGGCACAGAGAAAGAGAAAGCCACAGGAAGTAAGAAGCTGGAAGCAACAAAACTCAGAAGACAAGGGCAAGACCAGGAGACACTGCCATGTGTCTTGTTATCTAATAGAGGAGTCAAGGATTGCCGGCTGTGAGCCCCAAAATGCCAGACTTCAGGAAGAAAGCATCACCTTGATGGGATTTTTTAGCCTCAAAACTTTAAGCTACTAAATTCCTGTTGTTCAAGCCAACCCATTGTATGCTTTGCTTAAGCAGCCTAAGACATAAAACACCTGTTGAACAGAACCACAGAGAGCTCTTACCTGTGAAGGAGATGTGCTCATTAATAGTCTTTAACCACTGACATTGTTATACTTTGCTTCTTGTAAAACTTATTCTGGTAAATGCATTTGCATCCTTTCCTGGCCCATGATGATTTTTGGAGTAGCACCCTAAATGGCAATAATGAAGCTCATGTAAACAGCTTGAAGAGATTGGCGTGGTCCTGTAGGATTTGGCGATTTAGTCCACATTGTTTGAAAGCAAGATTATGTGTTATATTGTCTAACTGCCATTTTTTAACTTTCCCCATATTTTTCATTCCTCCCAAATCTCTAATGTTGAGAGGGAATGCACTAGGTTTTTAATTTTCTCAATTGGGACCCCTTTATTTACTCTTCCCACTCCCGCTTGCCCCAACCATGGATGATAGATGTAATTTATTAATTGACAAGACCTGCACTTTATTTGTTCATAGTGCAGTTGATCAAATTTATTCCCATTAATTTCCTATTTAGTGTTTGATTTCTCTTTCTTTTGTGTTTTGTTTTGTTTTAACCTTGCTGCTGAAGAGAGCAACCCCATGTAGGTAAAAAAAAAATAGTAGTGTCTCTAGGGCTTTAAAGCTTCTAAAAGAACAAGTGAGTGATGAGACTGGACAGGGAAAATCGTGGAAGGCCTTGTGCTGAGGGTTTTATACTACAGAAAAGAATCACTATGAAATTCTTTTACGTTCTGAAGTTTTCCATCCTCATTGTTTTTGAAAATAAAAGTGGTAACTATATTTGTGGGTCAGACTACTTGAAAGTTCACTGGTAACTTATCTCTTTAAAAATATGATTCCTTAGAGAGAGAATGGAAGACAAGACCTTCAGATCATAGACAAGAAAGCCAGTCCCTTCTCTTCATGACCACCCTTTAAATGTGGCCTAATATGGTGGTGAGGTAATCATATATCCTCAGGTGGTTTTCAGGAGGAAAGAATGAAGAAGGAGGATAGGGTTGACCAGTTGGACTGTTCATGGGTAGGAGCATTTTCTTTGAGGTTTATGGTGTCTTCTTTAGGGTTTCCCCAGAAGCAGACACTAAGAGGAAAATTTGAGTGCAAACAGCTTATTTGGGAAGTGATCTAGGAAATATTGGTAGAGGAATGGGGAAGCAAGAAAGGAAAGTTAGCTAATAAAGGACTCCTTAGCAAGCAGGTTTACCAGTGTGGTTAAATGACACGTAATCCTGCGAGAGTACTGTGAAAACTTGTGGAACACATGAACCTCAGAGTTTTCCTCCCAAGGGATAGGGGAACTGGGGTCATTAGGCACCAAGTCCCTTAGTCATGTGTTTGGGGCTGGTCCTACGGCAATGGTTCTTAAGCAGTCTGGACTGTGGTATGGGTGGCAAAGTGGGGTCTGGTGTCCAGGGAAGGCATCCTTCCAAGAGAGGCAGGTGCTAGCAGAAGGAAATCCAGCCAGCTCCGGGGTGGGGGGCAGAATGGGGCACAGAAATGAGGGATAAGACATAGCAGGTCATTGCTACAAGTGGTCAGCTTATTTTAGGGCCCCTTCCCACCCCCCGCCCCCACCCTTGTTGGAGCCTCAGCATCCTCAGAACCATCATGGTATCACCATCAACACTTGCAGTGCATTTTTATAATAAGTGCCAATTAATTCTCTTTGCCAAGGGTCTGTGAGTTCTGTGGGAAATTGAACCTTTCTGTTATTAGCAAAAAAGAAAGAAAAACACGTTTATCAAATGTTTTCAATTTAGAATATTTATTTCTAGGTTTTCTTAGTTTGCTAGGGTTGCTGTAACAAAGTATCACAAACTGATGGTTTAAAACAACAGGGGTGTTTGTTTCTGATGCCTGCCCATGCAAAGAAAACCACACACACACACACACACAGGGATTTAGTCTCAGAGTTCTGGAAGACAACTGTCTGAAATTAAGGTGTCAGTAGGGCTTCATTTCCTCTGAAGGCTCTGGGGAAGAATCTGTTGTGTGAGTCTGTCCTGGCGTCTGGCCGTGGCTTGCTTCCAGCCCTTGACATCCTCTGCCTCAGCTGCCACAGGGCCTTCTCCTCTCTGTGTCTGTCTGTATTCAGACTTCTTCTTACGAGGGCATCTGTTCTGTTGGATAAGCGTCCACCCTACTCCAGTGCAGCCCCATCTTAACTAGTAACACCTTCACATGAGGTCACATTCACAGGACCAAGGGTTAGGACTTGAACATAAACATTTTGGGGGATGTGATTCAATTTGTAAGCTAGAAATTTGTAAGAAGAGAGTCTCTTTGGATCAAAGTCTAATTATATTTATGGTTATCCCATAAACTTTTGAGATAAACTCAAATTCCACAGTATTTTGATAAAACATACCCCAGATAATGTATGAATAATATAAAAAGCATTATCGTTCTCCAAATACTTTAAAATCCTGTTTTTCAATCATTAGTCACATGCAAAGAAGGCAAGGGAGAGCTGTGACACAGAAACAGCTACTCAGACAGCTGAGCTGACAATGGACTGAGTCAAAAAAAAGGTTATTTCACCTCACCTATTTCCTTTTAGGTGATTCCTTCCTTCTTTTTTTTCCCCTCCTTTTCCTGATTTCCTAGGAATTAATGATCATAATTTTTATTGTTTTCATAATTTTATAGCTTACATTCATCTGTGTTAACACTTTAGCCCTGAGGTGTGGGTTATATCTGCTTTTGCACTCTAAGGACACTGATTCTCACAGAAGTTAATGCTTTGCTTGGGATCACCCAGTAAGTAAAGGATGATATCATTCATATCCAAAAACTTCAATTTCTGTGAGAGACAAAGAGAGAGTGTTACTTTGGTGCAAAATTTATATTTTGGGTAGTGCGTTTCCTAATTTAACTTGTATGGTCAATTTAGTTGAACACCGTAAGTACATGGAATCTTGAATAAGGCATGAGATCTTGTTGGTTTGTCCAGGTTAGTGTGATGCCCTGATGTATCCCAGAGTGATTTGGATAGTGAATAATGAGGTACTTGCAAAGTCCCCTTGGAGGAATGGGGAGGAATGGATAAATATTCGACTTCCCTTTTGGGGAATTTCTGATATTCTCACAAGCAGTGGGGACAACCAAATCAATAATCTGGGCCCTTGATCTTGAGGTTTGCCCCTATGAAACTTAATCCTGTGAAGGATAGGCTAAGCCTACTTAAAGTTAGGTCTTGGAGTCATCTCCAGAGAACCTCTTTTGTTGCTCAGATGTGACCTCTCTCTGTAAGCTGACAAAGCAAATGAACTCATTGCCCTTCCCTACTATGTGGGACATGACTCACAGGAGTATAAATCTCCGTGGCAATGTGGAACAGAAATCCCGGGATAAGCCAGGACTCAGCATCATGGGATTGAGACAACCTTCTTGACTAAAAGCGGGAAGGGAGAAATGAGACAAAATAAAGTTTCAGTGGCTGAGAGATTTCAAACAGAGTCGAGAGATTATCCTGGAGATTATGTGTATGCATTATAAAGCTATCCCTTTTTAGTTTATGGTGTATTGGAGAGGCTGGAGGGAAGTACTGAAACTGTTGAGCTGTGTTCCAGTAGCCTGTTTCTTGAAGATGATTGTATAATGATATAGCTTTTACAATGTGACTGTGTGATTGTGAAAATCTTGTGTCTGATGCTCCTTTTATCTAGGCTATGGACAGAGGAGTGAAAAAATGGATAAAAAACAAACAAATAAGGGGGACAAAGGTTAAAATAAATTGGATAGATGGAAATACTAGTGGTCAATGAGAAGGATGGGTAAGGGGTGTAGTATGTATGAGTTTTTTCTTTTTTATTTCTTTTTCTGGAGTGATGCAAGTGTTAAAAAATATGATCATGGTGATGAATATACAATTATGTGATGATATTGTGAGAGCATTAATTGTATGCCATGAATGGGATGTTTGTATCTTAAGAATGTTTGTATGTTTGTATGTTAAGTTTTATCATTAAAAATCTTTTAAAAAAGATCACTCAGTAAGATCCTTGCTTCCAGATTTTCTGATTCCAAATCCAGTGTTCTTTCTTCTGTGCCATGCATATCACTACCTGAGCTCTAAAAAAGAAATATCATGACCACTTTAAAATACAAGTTATTAGAAAAGATTCTCTTCTCCTCTTTTCCCATCTGCTGCTTGAGACTGAAGAATTCCTGTATCTGGAATTATTTAGCTGATTGCTGGATGCTGGTCTGAGTTATTGTCACTTTGATAATGCCATATATTTTTTCCATTTTATTATACCAACCTTGTTTTGTGTTCTAGAGTAAAAACCAATCAGTTTCCTGGATTATGGCACTCAAATCATATTTTCCTCTAAAGGGAATGTTAATACTACCTCACAGGTATATGCTTAACTTTCAAAAATGTTTGCTATTGTTACATATTATTCAAGATTACTGTTTTTCTTAAAAAGGATTCCAATCATTATTGCTGCCAGGCCTGCTTCTGATATCTAGAAGAAAAAACAAAATAAAACAGAACCTCCTTTATTCTTGCTTACCATGCCATGCTTATCACAGCCAATGTTAACCAATGCAGCCTCGTTGCCTGCAGGCCCAGGGAGTTCTTGCAGGATGCAGAAGATGTCTGTGTTCCAACGTTCATATTTCCTTTTCTGAAAGAGAGGGACGTGAGTTGCTTATTGTAGCAAAGCTGTGTTGAGGACTCTATTTTGTGGAGAAAAGGGGAACCTTTAGAGTCTGTGTAATTTTATTTTTGTGGGGTGAATGGAGAAAAACTACCAAAAAATCTAAAATGAAGAGCAAATATTTATTATAAATAATATTACGTAACATTTTCATTCACCCACTGTTGGTTAACCTTAAATTTCTACAAAAAAATGACATAATATGCTTCTATGAATATTAAATTCAGAAGCAGAAAAAGTGACGTAGAGTTTTTATTTCAGGCGTTATTAACATATTGCTACTGAACTTTTACTACTGGTATTCCTGTCCTCTTGGCTTCATATTTTTTTCCTTGTAGTTTTTTTTCAACTTTTTGCTATGGAAATTTAAACCTAGGCAAGATAGAGAGATAATACTGCAGTACACCTGTTTTTTCTCATTTTTCAGCTTCAACACGCAGCCACATTTTGCCAATTATGTTTCATCTATTCCCCAACCCTTTTGGGGATGGCCATAATAGAGTATTTTCAAAATAATTCCAAACTTCATATCATTTCTGTAAACGCTCTACTCTACATTTAGTAAAAGGATAATTTCTTGCCTAAACATGATGAATTATCACACCAAAGAAAATGAATGGTGTGCTGGTGTGAAAAGATATGTACCCTAGAAAAGCCATGTTTTAATTCTAATCAATCTTGTAGGGGCAACCGTTTCTTCTAATCCCTATTCAGTACTAGGTTACTTGAATTAGGTTATCTCCACGGAGATGTGACTCACCCAATTGTGGGTATTAAACTTGATTACATGGAGACATGATTCCACCCATTCATTCCATGTGGGTCTTGTTTGATTTTACTGGAATCCTTTAAAAGAGGAAGCACTTTTGGAAAAAGCTTGAGAAGGACATAGCCATGAGAAGCAGAGTCCACCAGCCAGCGACCTTTGGAGATAAAGAAGGAGAACACCCCCGGGGGAGCTTCAAGAAGCAAGAAGCTGGCAGACCTCGCCATGTTCACCACATGCCTTTCCAGCTGAGAGAGAAACCCCAAACTTCATCAGCCTTCTTGGACCAAGATATCTTTCCCTGATGCCTTAGATTGGACATTTTTGTAGCCTTGCTTTAATTGGGACATTTTCGTGAATTTAGAACTGTAAATTTGGAACTTATTAAATTCCCCCTTTTTAAAAGCCATTTCCTTTCCGGTATATTGAATTCCGGCAGCTAGCAAACTAGAACAAATGGTAATTCTTAATGTCATTTAATACCCAACCCGTATTCAGATACCCCCAGCTGTCTCCAAGATGCCTTTCTGTGATTGGTTTATTCAAACCAGGGTCTAAACAACATCATATGTTATGCTTGGGCTCTTAAGTCTGTTTTAATCTAGAACAGTGCCTACTCCCTTTCTTTTTCTTTTTTTCTACATCAAAGAATTCTTATCAAAGAATGCTCATGTTTGGAATCTGGTTAATTGCTTCTCCTGTTGTGATTTAACTTGTTCCTCTATCACTTATATTTCCTGGGAGTTAGAGTTAGAATTAGATCTAAAGCATGACTGAGTTCAGGTTAAATATTTGTGGAAGAATAGTTCATTGGAGGTGGATGTTTATGTCATGATGCACAGGAGGTACATGGTATCTGTTTGGCTTACTCCAGCAGGCAGTGACAGATAATTTGTTCCCTAATTGAATATTCCTGTCAACCTCTGACCTAATGATTGTTGCATCTATTGATGACAATGACCTGAATCTGAATTTTTTTCTCAAGGACTGGGAAACTGATGACATCTAATTCAGTTGTTCTTTCTGAATTTTTAGTTTAGAATTTCTTCGTGTAGATATACCTTCTTGACAGAAAGGTAGTGTAGATGTTTGACTCTTATCCTTTATCAATTATCATGAGTTCATGCCCACACAAACTTCAATTCTGTCCAATAAATTCTCTTTCTTTGAGTATCATTATGAATTCA
This sequence comes from Myrmecophaga tridactyla, assembly GCA_004026745.1. NCBI lineage: Eukaryota > Metazoa > Chordata > Mammalia > Pilosa > Myrmecophagidae > Myrmecophaga > Myrmecophaga tridactyla. Next base: position 69,716 of record PVIY010004994.1, read on the forward strand.
AGACAGTTTATTTAGTAATCTGTCTCTATCAACTGCAATCATTATTCTTTTTGATGCTGAAATTATCCCAAATTTGGCCAGCCTTTCTGGCTTATTCTTATGTCTTTCTTTTTTTCTCTTTATGTTCTCTTGTCTTGTCACCTTAGTCTTTATTAGTTTTCTTACTTGCTTTGCGGTATGACATTTCCTGCCTCAGACCTGAAATCAGTCTTAGGGTGATAGTATTTAGAGGCCTCTAAATTTTTCCTATCATTGCTGTCTTGCTTCTTCATCTTTTTTGTTTTGGATCTAGGGGATCTGTATTCTTAATAAGAGGGTGAGAAATTCATGATTTTTAAACTATTTCCTATTCAAATTTAAAATTATAGATTTTACTTCACTTATTTAATTTTGAAATTGATCTTTTTTTTCTCATAAATGGCAAATCTTGATTCCTTACAAAATTAGCATTATGATATTTCTTTTAGCCTACAGAATAGCAATGAGTTTCAAGCTAATAGCACCAATATTATCAACCAACAGTTCTAGACTCTTGTTTCACCAATTATGTGTTGTCAAAATACTGTGCTCTAAGGTCTCCTGGGGTTAATTATTTTGTGTGTGTGTTTATGTCACCAAGTTTATATTCAGTTAGGTTCCCTTGTTTCCATTTGTTTTTAATTTTGGAATTTGTTTTAGTTTTTCCTTTTTTATTTATTTTTTGAGGTAATTCATTTACCCAATTCCAAGGTCAAAACTATATGATATTCAACTACGTCTCACTTTCATCTCTGTTCTTCCTTTCTTTCCTACCCTTTTTATATTTGTTTTCAGTTTATTTTCCGTTTTTGCAAAAATAGGCAAATATTTATAGTCTTATCTCTCCCCCAATTTCTTACACAAAGTCAGCAGGCTTTACATACTGAACTCAATAAATATTTGTTGAATAAATTAATGTGTATAGCCCTGTAAGTGACTGAAAGCAGAACGTTTAAAGGATAAGTAAACTGGTAATCCATGACATGAAATAATTGACTAGCAAGCCTTACTTTTCATTTTATTTTTAAGATGTTAACACTAATAGTTTTGATAACAATGTGTATTCCCTATAGTTTAAGGACAGCTAATGCAGACCTCTGAGACTAACAGAAATCAAAGTGCTGGGGAAAATAGATGGGCTGATTTGTGAAGAGAACACCTTTGAGATTGTAGATTATCATATGATAAAGTGACAAGCATTGTTTTGCTTCAGAATTTGACTACACTTTGTAAGCCAAGATTGCAGAACAGCCAAAGAATGGATTGATCCCTTTGTCTAGAGAACAAGTTTTTTATTATATCAGAATTCAGAGGGAAGTTTGCAGGTACTAGTTCAGAGCTCTGAAATAATTTTTCAGAAAGTTAAGAATCATTGAAGAGAAAGGATATCATTTGAAAAGTTATTTTAGTTAATGTAAAAGGGAATAAGGGCACTGAGATGGCACAGTAGGAGAAGGAAAAGGAGGGGAAAGGGAGGAAAATTTCACTCAGTAAGGAGTCACCCACTATGATTGACATTTTTGCAAGTCAGATAAGCAAGGACCATTTTTTACACAGTGATCTGTGATTTCAAATATAGCTTGCTTGTCTTCAGAATAATGAAAACATGCCTCTCTTGTAAAGGAAAGATTTCCAGGGAAAGCAATGTTATCTTTATTCAAATTTATTTGGATTCTTATTTGAAGGAATCTTAACCATACTAGTTGTACAGAAAAGGAGCCCACCCAAATAAAGACTTGATGCTTACCTTTTACACTGATTTATTTAAAAGTGAATAAAAAAATCACAAAAGCTTGTATTATGTTTCAGTTTTTGTTGATTGATTCTGGTATTGTTATCAGTTGGTATGGTTTCTTGTACTAAAAATAAATTACCTAGAAACTGTGCATGCCCTAAGTACAGAGTCAACTCTAATTCAACTTGATGGAAGCATTGTTTTTTCTTCGTTTTGGTTTTCTGGTTTGTTTTTGGTTGAGGAGGGGCAGGGATGTTGGAAGAGATGAACCTGTGGAATTAAGCCGGCCGCACACTCAAAGAGCTTTTCTTATGTCCTGCTATGGCACTGACACTTTGTCCAGTGACAATTGGGAACCATACAGCATTTTAATTAGAGAAGAGATATGCAAAATGTTCAAGGCATAGATATTTGCTGTGACAGGGACCTGTGATTCGGACAGTGGATGGAAAGACAAAACTAGAGAGAAAGAGGACAGTTTAGGAGACTTAAAAAAATTAATATACTTTTATTTTTCAGAGCTATTTTAGGTTTACAGAAAAATTGCACAGAAAATACAGAGTTCCCATATGTCCCTCCCCTCTCTGTTATTAACACCTTGCATTAATGTGGAACATTTGTTACAGTTGATGAACCAATATCGATAACTTGTTAGTAACTAAAAGTCCGTAGATTACATTAGGGTTCACTCTCTGTATGGTACAGTCCTAGGGTTTTGATAAATGCATAATGTTATCGATCTACCATTACAGTGTCACTCATAATAGTTTCATTGTACTATTAAAAATGTGTTCCACCTTTTCATCCCTCTCCTTGTCCTCCTGAACCCCTGGCAACCACTGATCTTTTTTTGTCTCTATGGTTTTACCTTTTCTACAACGTCATTTAGTTGGAATTGTATTATATGCAGCCTTTTAGACTGGCTTCTTTCTCTTAGCAGTGTGCATGCTTTTTTATGGCTTGATAACTCATTTCTTTTTATTGTTGAATATTATTCCATTATATGGACATGTTACAGTTTATCTATTCACCTATTGAAAGCCATCCTGGTTGCCTTCGATTAATGGCAATTATGAATTAAACTGCTCTAAACATTCATATGCAAATTTATGTACAGACTGATTTGTATAAATAAGTTTTCAACTAATTTCTGTGACTGCCTAGGAGTGTGATTGCTGGGTTGTATGGTAAACCCATGTTTTACTTTATAAGAAACCCCATACTGTCTTCTGCTCCCATCCTCACCAGCATTTGGTGTCGTGACAGTTAAGGAGACTTTTTCAGGAATTCAGGTGAGAGTTAATGGTGATCTAAAGGAGGTGGCAGGCAATAGATGGATTGTAAACCTACGACAGAGACAACGATACAACTCAGTAATGACGTGAATGGACAATCTAGGTTTCCTTTTTTGGCAACTAGATAGAAAATGGCATCATCCATTGAGTTAAAAAGCATAGGAGAGAGAGAGGAGCAGAGTTTTATGGAGTAAGATGATGAATTTTGTTATGGATTTGTCCCTCTTGGGAGCCCACGGAATACCCATGTGAAGAGATACACTAGACTGTTGGATCCCTGGAACCAGGGCTCCAGGGTTGAGTCTTAGTTTGAGGTATAGATTTTGAGTATGTGTGTTAAACGATGGTACATGGAGCCATGAGAATGTATATGATCACCCACAGGTAGTACTGGATTAAGAAAAGTATAGGTCTGTGGACAGAACCCTGGGGAACACTAACATTTAAGAAACAGAGATGAGAAGACGAGTCCAAGAAAGAGAGAATGGCATGGCTAAAAGACTAGGGCAATAGTACCAGTTACTAGAGAGAATTCAACTAAGTAAGGACTAAAAATGGTCAGTGACATTTAACACCATGGAAATAATTGGGATTCACAGTAACCACAGCTTATGTGCAACAGTGAGGAGGAGGAAGTGGGGACAAATGTTGATTATAGATTTTTTTCTTTCTGAAACCATTACACAGACTTATGTGAAATAACTTAGCCTATTAGGTCTTTAAAACTCTACTTTTATTTACTGCTAATTAAATAAAACCACAGGAAGGAGTATACATTTTTAAAAGTTGACTAGATTCAGTTTATGTTCTTTGAGTACTTTGCATTCTCTTCAAAATAAGATTGGTGAACACACCGTCCAGTAATCATATAGCCCACCAGGAAATAAGTTGAATATATATGTATAAATGAATAATTTTTATTTTACTTTATTTAAATAATTTTATTATTTCTTAAAATGTGTAATTTTTAAAGAAAGTACCTTTCAGAATTGAGCTTTAAATCTTATAAGAAGACAGCAGTTTAGTTAAATACTTAAGTAGGAGGGAGCAAATGGGCATAGAGTTGGATGTTTCAGACTTTAATTTTTTCTGGAAAAAAAAATATCAAGTTACACTTTTGTTGGCAATAAGGGAAACAGAGACACAGAAAGATGAAGAGAACTAAGAGAACCCAGGCCACTAATTTAATAGCTTTCAGACTTTTAAAATTAATATTGTGTCTTTAAAATCAATTTTTACTCATCTGTCAGTGACCACTGAATCATTTATGTTTATCCTTGTGGATTGTCTCTCCATACTCAGAGATACCAGTGTGATAGAGAAAACTTGACTTATACCTGTAACAAGTAATTTTGTTAAATTTCAGTTAGATTTCATCCATAAAATATGGATTTACAAATTCTAACAGTGGTGGGACAGTGATCACATTTCCTGTAAAATTTTCTATGGTTTACAGCAACATTTACACTATAATCTTAAGAGCATCATTTTCTTCTGCAGTCTTTCCTCTGTAGAAAAAAATGCCCAGAGATTGGTTCTGGACCTCCCATCCTCTGAGATACAGTTCTGTGATTTAATCCTCGATGCTCTGCCTGCAGATTTGGAAGTATATATAATATTTGTAGAATTCCAGTTAAGTGCTTTATTTATCTGAATTCATTCAATTCTTCCAACAACCAGTAGATCTAGTTTGACTGACTCTGAAGTCAGGGCTCTTTCTACCATACAGGAGTGCTAATTAAGTTTCTTCTTTTATGTTTAGGGTTTACCAGAGTAGTGTGTTGAAGAGGAGGCTCTGGATACCTGTAGAATCAGCAGGAAATAGGGCTCTGATGGGTTAGCAATGTTTTCCACCGAGACAGGAAGTGGGAGGGTTCTGTACATACCATACGTTGGCCATCTCATGGAGAATACTGGGTGGCATGTCAGGAGAATATTCCATTTCTCTTATAAACTATAGATAGTTGAAGTTCATGGTTAATTAGTTCTGATTCGGGAGGTAGGTTTTGATTCTTCCCTATTTCATTTGTACAGTCTCTATTTAATGCATATAATCTTAATAAAGTAGCCCTTATTCATATTTAATCATTTATTCGTATGTGTGGTCTGTATTTGTCCCAGGCAGAGAAAGCTGATGGATTTGTCAACTTGCCTGAGTTCGTGGTGGAAAGAGCAGCTGAATGCAAGAAAAAGCAGTAAGTTGTCTGTCATTTTAAGAACTCTGGCTGCCAGGAGAACATCCTTCCCTCATGTTTATTTGGAAGTTAGTGATAGTTACAATCAACATATCTGAGACTATAGAGCAGTATGGGTTGATGCCCTAAATAGTAATAAAAGCATTTATCCTTGTGTTTTCTGGGATTTCATTTTGTGGAGCAGCTGGTTTTTTGAAAACCCTGTGGAGCTTTGGAATGCAATGTTGATGTCCGTGATAGAATGAAAAACAAGGTCCCAGTCCCATCCTGAACTGGTGAAAAAGAGTGGATGTCAAGGGCTTGCCTTGTGAGGAGAAGAAGGAATAGGAAATAGGATTCACCAGAGTTGCAGGTTTGATAGCAAGGCTGGTTTTTCTTTCTTAGTTCATAGAGGTGTCAGTAGCTAACCTGGAATTGAGTCCTCTAAGATGTAATAAGGAAAGTCCAAAGGATTTGAGAACTGACAGAGGCCAAAATCACCAGCCCAGGGTTCTCATTTAGCAGAGGAGGGACCAGCCCTGAGAGTCTGTGACCTGCTGAGAGCTTATGAGAGAGCTAGTCTAGACCCAGATATTTGGACTCCCAACCAAGTGCTCTTCTCATGACAGTATCCCTCTATATTTTACATATGTGTCCTCTTCACCCTCATTCTTTCTTCTACCCTTGACATCTTTCCCAGACATATCAGAAACGAGCATTTTCCTATTGACCTATGTTACTAATTGCAATGATTGATTAGTATGCTTTCATAAGAAAGCTAATTAACTGGTATTAGCTTAAAGTCTTTGTCTCTTTGAGGTAACTGTGTGCATCCAGTTATATGTGGGGTTGGGTTACTTCTAGTGATTTTCGACTAAATGTCGTTATTAATAAAAACCATTGACCTGAGCAGTGGGGCTTCCTGTCTACATAGTAAAGTGGAAACAACTAATTTAAAATCTTCATTAATTGTTATCTTTAATGTTGTGTACTATTCTATCAAACTCAAATCTACCGTATATTTTTCCTTTACTATGAAAGTATATCTGGGATAAAGTTTGTTGTCGCCATATGGACATTTATGCCTCTTCTTTTCTATAAATAAAGTCCGCGTCAATCTTTGAGTGAATTTGAATCAATGTTTTACTCAGAGAAACTGTTCTGAATATTATAAATGACACCTCCATCGCTCTAAATTTTAATTCATTATAGCTTAACAACAAGGTATTTAGTAAGTAAAAATGAAAGAATACACTCATATGCTTTAAATGGAAACTATTGACTGGTCAAAACTCTGTCCTGTTCTCATGACAAATTGACCCTCAGCTCTCTATATGAAAGAAAATAGGCCTTTAATATGACTAAGTTATTTTTTGTAAATTTACAAAGAAAGAGAAGCACTCCTCTGTTTATATTTGCTTAACTTGACTGATTTACTTTGGAATCCATTGACTATAAACACTAATTTCTGGTGTGTCTTTGCTTTTCCATATGCAAGTGCTTTTAAGATCAACCATCCACAGATCAAGACCTTTTATTTTGCAGCTGAGAACACGCAGGAAATGAACGTGTAAGTAGAGAAAATAGCTAAATTGAGTTTTTATGAGAATAGAAATATTTTGATCGGGTATTGAATTTTAGGCAAATGGTCATATCAATTATTACTTTTTTTTTCAGTTACCTAAAGAATTAATCTCTTTAGCAGTTATAATGCCTTTCTACTTGCTTTCTTCTCTAATATTTGGAAGGATTTTGGAGAAATACACATTTCAAAATGGCTATAGGAAAAATTCATGAGCTTCTTCTGAGGGAACCACTAAATCAGAGAAAGGAATGAACGGACACCATAAAAAAAAAGTTAAAATGAGACTCAGCATCACAGGGAGAGGGCTTCAAAGTGCTAGGTATCTGAGTTCTCAGCTTTGAGAATTCTACATGCAAAAAATCTCCAAAGCGTTTGATATGTGCTGTGTGATTATCATGGCGATTCATGGTTTATCATCTCTCTATATTCAGCCCCGAACACTTTGCAAAAAATTCTTGCTCAGAGTGCGTCTAACTTAAACCCTTATATTCTTGATTCCATTTCCTATTTACTCCATTTAAATCCATAGGATATATCCATAAATGATTTATCTGCCTTACTTCATCCCCTCTGGTTCAGGTTAGGGTGTGATCACATGGTTGTTGTTTGAATGAGGTTTTCTGTGGGGCGCTGATTCAAGGCATCAGAGAGCTATCTATTTAATTTAAGATTACTCTCAGTATTCCCGGGAGTCTCTTTATCTTCACATAGCCAATTAAAATATGTTTATTGAACCCCTACTACATGCTCCAGCATTGCAGCAGTGAAAAACAACCCTAGACATCATCCTCCATTCGTAGAGTTTATAGCTTAATATATTTTACTAATGCGGGCATAATGATTTCCTTACCTACTTGCTTAATATAGTATCTCCTTATTCTGCCCTTTTGCTCTAGAAACTTACAGAAAACAGAAGCTGCTCCTTATTAAATGCAAACACACACACACACAACTTTCTTACAGGGTAGCCCTCAGCAGCCCAAGTAACTAGCAGCATTCCCATTTATGCACAACTCTCGAAAGAAGGCAGAATGGCTTTTCACCTTGAAATGTAGGAAAACCCTATATCAGGAGCAACAAGGCGAGGTATGGACAACTGAGCCTTACAAATGAGTTTTTATTTACTAGGATAAAGAGAGAGGTGGAGTCTTCCCTCTTTTTAATTTTAGTTCTTTTCGTCTCTCAATAAGAACTAATCTGCGAAAGTAGAGGGCTTTAGAAACCTCCAAGTCACAGCTCGCTGTCTGTCCTTTTATTTGCATTGGTAACTCTCAGTCTATTGATTAGCATGCCCCAGGTGTGTAAATGGTGACTTACACCCTTAAGAGGATCCAGTGCTGTCCACCTCCCTTCCTCAAAGCCTCCTGCTTGTCTAACTCTAGCAGCTTCTCCCGTTACTTGTCAACATCTACCTTTCTGTCCGGAGGTCCTATTTTCCTCTACAGTTCCATTCCCTCCCACAAGGGGCGAGCCTGAGTTTACCAGAGAAACAAAGGTTTTTAAGTTTCTTGGTATCTAGTGCATTTCTACTCCTACACAGTAGAATGACTCACCCCATCCCCCCCCCCAAAAAAAACCCACGAAAAATGTGAAGCCCTGGCATGGTTACCTGAGTCTATTCTATTTCAGGCAGATTTGCACTCTAAATCTCACAACAGAGTTATCTCTGCTCCATCCCACCCCCAGTTTTTGTTTATAGTTCTGGTCAGTTTATCTTCAGTTTTCACGTTTGTGGATATCTACCCCATGGTGAATAATGTATAATGAGTAATAGCTATAAATACTACATAGCTGTATGCATACACACACACACACACACACACGCACACACACACACCCTGCCGTGCTGGCTGTTAAATCGAAGCCTTTTAAAATTATCAAACCCAAGATCTTATCACCAATGTATGCCATGAAGGTATGTTAATTTTACTGAAAATTCTGTTAGTGTTTGTTTGTATTTCCAGCATATGAAAATATGTACATTGAAATTTGACTTCCAGGTGTCATGACCCCATAGTTTTAAGTAACTCTTAGTGACCTCTATACTTGAAAATGGCCCATCTGGCCACTCATCGCTAAATGTTCCATTGTTCCCTGAACATATCACATATTTCTGATATTTGTAAGTTAATTTTTGGGTTTATCTTCTCAAAGATGATTTTTCTAACAGCCAACAGTGCAGAATCTTTCTGGGCCCTCTTCTCACCCCAGATTATGGGGATGGCCTTTAGAGATTTCTCTTGCATTAACATCCAAAGAGCTTCCTTTCTTACTAATATGGTTGTTTTAAGTTGGTAACAATGCCCCTGGGTGTTACTTAAAGAGATGCAGAGGTGTTGGGACGGAGGAGGTGGCATTCTGGAGTGAGGACTCCAGTTTTAGAAGTTCTCCTCTCTGGGGAACTGTGTCTTTGGGTGGTGACATTTCTTACAGGGACGATGAAGGGAAAAGTAATTAAGTTTAATAGAAACTCCTTGTGTTCTGTAGGGACCCTCAATTTAAAAGTTCAGGATAAGTAATTAAGGGTAATGAAAGAGTTGATTTCTAACAAAGGCTTGTGGTAGTTGCCTTTCTCACACAGTGACTATGAAAAGATCTTTCTTGTTTTATGCATCGATTTCTGAACACTTGTGCTCCTTCAACACACGTCTACATCAAATTAATGACAACAAGCTCCCGGGAAACATCTGTCATCTTCTTTTATGTAAGCATAAGTTCTTTTGTGCATCCATCTATTTATGTCCCAAAAGAAGTTTTCCTACTGCCTTGATGTTTAAAAAAAAACAACATCTTTAGCAAAAGAGATACTTTCAGCCAGTGAGTCCTAAAAGCAAAATATTCAAGCAGGATTCTAAACCATTAGCAAATAACTAATAATGGCAATGAAAAGGACATGAGTTTTGCTGATTTTTACTGTTGATTCTTTTCTGTTTTGCTGTATTTCCATGTGCTGGAAATGAGCTTAGAAATGCTTTGTGGTGGTGGTGGTGTTTTGTTATAGCTATTTTTAATTCAAAACTATTTTCATTTCAAAATTTTGCCTGTTTCCCTTTTGGATCCTTTACTTGGGCCATCTTATGTAATTATGAAATTAGGTTTAAACTAAAAATTGTTTGAAAGTACACTGGATCAAGCTCATCATATTGCTCTATGTTTGCTTTTTTTTCACTTTATGGCATATTAGAATTTTTCCATGTCATTGCAAGGTCCTGGCTTCATTGTATTGTAATACTAATGGAATAGTATGGGGGGGGCACATGATATCGGGGGGGTGTGTGATGGACAGGGAAGGGGTGGAAGCAAAGATGCCAAATGGCAAAAATAATAAATTTCTACATTTAATAATTTATAATAATTTAATCATAGCAATTTATTTCTACATTTTCCTGTAAGTGGACAATTATTTTGTTTCAGTGGATTTTTCTTTTCACCATTTCAAGCCTCATTGCAGTTAATATCCTTCCACATTTATTTATGTACATGTTGGGGTGGTTTTGTAAGGTAGATATTTACGGTTGGGATTGGTGGGGAAAGGATGTATCTATCTTAATTTTTAAATGATACTATCAAATTGCCTCTTCAGAATTGGCTGCAACAATTTTCATGTTCAACTCAACAAACTATGAGAATGCTTATTTTTTCATTTCCTTCTAAATTTTAGAAATCAACAATAATTTTAATTTTTCCCGATCCAGTGGATGAGAAATATTTTCTTGTGTTTGAATATGCATTTCCCCAAATACTGTTGAGGCCGAGAATGTTTTTTTTTTTCCATATATTTATTAACCTTTTGTATTTCCTCTGATTTCCTTTCTTTCTATATTTAATTTAAATTTCTATATTTTGCTAATTATTTTATTGGATCTTGATCTACATTTTCGTTTCCTATGGCATGGCTAGTTTTACTTGGCTATTAGAGCAGTCATATTTACCTTGATGCTGGGTGAACCTTTGTAAAAGAGACTGGAGCTCATCTTCCTTCTTGTGTAAATTCCTATTTTTTTTAAAAAAAAACACCAAATCCATTATTTAGTTCCTCCTACAAAGTACTTTTAAAATGTAGAAAAATAGAAAGAAGTGGGGGAATAATCACTTACATTATCACCCCTTCCCCCAAATAATGTTTTCCCTTTAAATATAAGCTATACATAGCTGGGAAAATACGGATAGACAAATTTCTGATCTTGTCTTTTAAAATTTTGTATTTTAAAATATGTTCCTAAATAAATCCTTGAGAAGCAACTACAATAATCCAAAATCATAAGCCAAGAGAGAGTTTCTTAAGGTTTGCCTAGTCCTATTTTTGCTATTAATGTTTAATTGGAATTTGCTGCTAATAAAATAGTAAATCAATAGAAGATAGGGAGGAGGGTGACCGAGGCAGCAATTAGGGAGTGTGGCTGACCTGAGAGAGCCTTCTGCCCCACATGCGGCAGCCCTGGTTGCACAGGCCGAGGACTGAGAGGCACAAGGCTGGAGCCTGGTGTGGAGGCATGGAGCCCGCGGGAGTGCACAGACGGTTACATGGACTAGGAAGTAAGCCAGGCCGCGTTCCTTGGGCGCACTACCCTCACAAGTGCAGCCCCATGACCAGCGACTCACCCCACATCCTACGCACCTGAACTCTGTCACCCACTCCCATTCCCTGTGCTCCAAGTGTCAAACCTCCCCACCAGCCCCCAGTGCATGTAACTGCCCCACACCCCAACCCAAAGTGCCACCCAACCCAACTCCCCTGCACCCCTTCCGAGCACTACCTCCCCCTCCCTGTTCCCTGCAGACTGTTGCCTGTGCATAAAAGTTGTGGGAAATAACCTCCATACCTAGGCTACCCCCGCCCCTCACCCATAGTGTTGCACAGCCTTATCCCGCCCTCCCTGAGCACAGCACACACAGAACTCCCAGGCCCATGCATGCGCATGGGCTCCCAATCACGTCATTCAGCTCTGGAAACTGCACTTTACGGCAGTCCTAGAACTGCGCATGTGCACAACCCTCAGCCTCACTTCCCAGCGCTGAGAAAGTGCAGACCTGCGCAGCTGGGTCACATCTACCCCCAATCCATGATGGCGTAACGCCAGCCTGCTGTCACAGCTCTGCACATGGGCACAAAGGGCCCTGTGCCGTAGACCAGTACACACCGGGGTTACAACCCCCAGACCAGTGCACCCACACATCTATATCCTCCCTGGCTGCTGGGCACCCACGTTCACAAGCAATAGTGTAACATCCCCAAACTTCACCCATACCTGCCTTGAAACAAATCACCATAATGAGTGCTCCACCCCATTCCCTGCTCCCTGCTGTACAACCATCCCACAAACACAAGGCCTTGGACTACTGAAAAAAATTGACTCCCAAAGTAAATCAATCAAGATATTTACCCGTGACGAAGACAGTGGAAGATCACTAAGCATATCACAATGTAGAGAGATATAGCCCTGCCTAATGACCAAATTAAAACACCAGAGGAAACACAGATGTTGGAACAACTAATCAAAGATGTTGATACAACTCTATGTTTTTTCTTTAATTAAAAGCAATTAACAACAAACAAAAACTTTAACATATCATTCCATTCTACATATATAATCAGTAATTCTTAATATCATCACATAGTTGCATATTCATCATCTCTTAGAACATTTGCATCGATTTAGAAAAAGAATTAAAAGACAACAAAAAAGTAAAACGATAACAGAAAAAAAAAGATTATACATACCATACCCCTTACCCCTCACTTTCATTTATCACTAGCATTTCAAACTAAATTTATTTTAACATTTGTTCCCCCTATTATTTATTTTTATTCCATATGTTCTACTCATCTGTTGATATGGTAGATAAAAGGAGCATCAGACACAAGGTTTTCACAATCACAGTCACATTGTGAAAGCTGTATCATTGTTCAATCATCATCAAGCAACCTGGCTACTGGAACACAGCTCTACATTTTCAGGCAGTTCCCTCCAGCATCTCCACTACATCTTGAACAACAAGGTGATATCTACTTAATGCGTAAGAATAACCTCCAGGATAACCTCTCGACTCTGTTTGGAATCTCTCAGCCATTGACACTTTGTCTCATCTCACTCTTCCCCCTTTTGGTCGAGAAGGTTCTCTCAATCCCTTGATGTTAAGTCTCAGCTCATTCTAGAGTTTTTCTCAATCCCTTGATGCTGAGTCTCCGTTCATTCCAAGGTCTCTGTCACACGTTGCCAGGAAGGTCCACACCCCTGGGAGTCATGTCCTATGCAGAGAGGGGGAGGGTGATGAGACTGCTCATCGTATTGGCTGGAGAGAGAGGCCACATCTGAGCAACAAAAGGAGGCTCTCTTGGGGGTGACTCTTAGGCCTAAATTTTAAGTAGACTTGGCCTATCCTTTGTGGGGTTGAGTTTCATATGAACAAACCCCAAGACTAGGGGCTCAGCCTATAGCTTTCGTTGTCCACATTGCTTGTGAGAATATCAAGAATTCAACCTGGGGAAGTTGAATTTATCCCCATTCTCACCATTCCCTGAAGGGGGCTTTTCAAATACTTTTCCACTCACTGATCGAATCACTCTGGGATCATCACTTGGGGCATCACTCTGGACAAACCAACAAAATCTCATGTAATAAATCTCTGTGTAATAAAGTAAGTGGAATAGCAAATGACAAATGACATAAAGGAGATCAAGAAGAACACAAAAACAAATTTGAAAGAATAATAGAAGAAAAATCACAGAGATTTAAGACTCTGTTGACCACATAAAAAACACACTAAAGGCACACAACACCAGATTTGAAGAGACAGAAGAAAGAATAAGTGATATAGAGGACAGGATAATTGGTTTTGAAGTCTCAAAACAGCAAATGGCAAAAAAAAAAAAAAAAAAGGAAAAAAATGGAATGGAAACTCAAAGGAATGATAGACAAAACAAAGCACACAAATATAAGAATCATTGGTGTCCCAGAAGGAAAAGAGAGGAGTAAAGGGCTAGGAAGAGTAGTTGAGGATATAATGGGGGAAACTGCCCAACCCTCATAAAGAATATAAATATACAAGTCAAAGAACTCCAAACAGAATAAATCCAAATAGGCCTTCCCCAAGGCACATACTAATCAGTCTGTCAAATGTTGAAAAGAAGCAGAAAATTGTGAAAGCTGCAAGAGAAAAACCATCTACTACATAAAAGGGAAATCAAATGAGACTGAGTTCAGACTACTCAACTAGCAGCCTGGAGGTGAGAAGGCAGTGGTATGATATATTCTAGACCCTGAAAGAGAAAGACATCCAGCTAAGAATTCTGTACCCAGACAAATTGTCCTTCAAAACTGAGGGAGAGATTAAAGTTTTCATAGAGAAAGAAGTCCTGAAAGAATTTGTCAACAAGACAGCCCTACAAGAGATACTAAAAGAAGTTCTGTTAGCTGAAAAACAAGATAGGAGAGGGAGGTCTGGAGCAGGGCACAGAATTGAAGAGTGCCACTAAAGGTAATTTAAATAATACAAAGAGAAAGAGGGAAAATAATATATAGATCTGACAAATAAAAAGATAAGATGGTGGAATCAAGAAATGCCTTTTCAGTAATAACTTTGAATGTTAACGGACTAAATTTACCAATTAAAAGATACAGATTGGCAGGATGGATTAAGAAACATAATCCAGCTATATGCTGTTTATGAAAGACTCATTTTAGACACAAGGATACAAATAGATTGAAAGTGAAAGGTTGGAAAAATGTTCCATGCAACTTGTAACCAAAAGAAAGACAGGAGTAGCTATACTAATATCAGACAAAATAGACTTTAAATGTAAAGACATCATAAGAGACAAAGAAGGACACTATATAATAATTAAAGGGTCAATTCACTGGGAAGATATCACAATCATAAATGTTTATGCTCCCAATCAAGGAGCTCCAAAGTATATGAGACACATTGGCAAAACTGAAGGGAGCAATAGATGCTTCAACAATAATAGTAGGAGACTTCAATACACCGCTCTTCTCTATAGATAGAGCAACCAGACAGAAGATCAACAAGGAAATAGAGAAGTTAAATAACTTGATAAATAAATTAGACCTAACAGACATGTATAGGTCATTGCACCCCAAAGCACAAGGTTACACATTCTTCTCTAGTGATTGTGGAACATTCTCCAGGATAGATTATATACTGGAGCACAAAGCAGGTCTTTCTAAATTAAAAAATGCTGAAATTATTCAAAGTACCTTCTCTGATCACAATAGGATGAAGCTGGATCTCAATAACCACCAAAGAATGAGAACATTCACAAATATTTGGAGATTAAATAACACACTCTTTGACCCAGTGGATCAAAGAAGTAATTACTAGAGAAATCAGTAGCTATCTGGAGATGAATGAAAATGAGAATACAACTTATCAGAACTTATGGGCTGTGCTGAGAGGGAGATTTATTGCCTTAAATGCCTATATTAAAAAATAACAAAGAGCAAAAATTGAGGACTTAACAGCAAACCTGGAAGAACTTGAGAAAGAACAGAAAACTAACCCCAAAACAAATAGAGAAATAACAAAGATTAAAGCAGAGATAAATGAATGGGAGAACAAAAGAACGATAGAAAGAATCAATAAAACCAAAAGTTGGTTCTCTGAGAAAATCAATAAAATTGTTGGGCTGATAGCAAGACTGACAAAGAAAAACAAGGGGAGGATGCAAATAAACAAAATCAGAAATGAGAAGGGGTGCGTTACCATAGACCCTGAAGAAATAAATTAGAAGAGGATACTATGAACAACTATACACCAACAAACTAGACAACTTAGATGAAATGGACAAATTCCTGGAGACACACAAACAAGCTACACTGACTCAGGAAGAAATAGAAGATCTCAACAAACCAATCACAAGTAAAGAGATTCAATCAGTCATCAAACATCTTCCTATGAAGAAAAGCCCAGGGCCAGATGGCTTCACAGGGGATTTTTATCAAACATTCAAGAAAGAACTAACACCAAATCCTGCTCAAGCTTTTCCAAACAATTGAGGAAAAAGGAACTCTACCTAACTAATTTTATGAAGCTAATATCATTTTAATACCAAAACCGGGTAAAGATGCTATAAGAAAGGAAAACTACAGGCCAATCTCCCTAATGAACATAGATGCAAAAATTCCCAATAAAATGTTAGCAAATTGAAACCAACAGCACATTTAAAGAGTTATACACTGTGACCAAGTGGGATTTACACCACGCATGCAAGGATGGTTCAACACAAGGAAATCAATTAATGTAATACAGCACATTAACAGATCAAAAGGGAAAAATCACATGATCATCTCAATTGATGCTGAAAAAGCATTCGACAAAATTCAGCATCCTTTTCTGATAAAAACTCCAAAAGATAAGAATTGAAGGTAAGTACCTCAGTATGATTAAAGGGAATATATGAAAAACTGATAGCCAGCATCGTACTCAATGGAGAGAGACTGAAAGCTTTCCCCTAAGATCAGGTACAATTCAAGGATGCCAACCATCACCACTATTATTCAACATTGTGCTGGAAGTTCTAGTTAGAGCAGTCAGGCAGGACAAAGAAATAAAAGGCATCCAAATTGGAAAGGAAGAAGTAAAACTCTCGTGTTATTTGCAGATGATATCATACTATACTTGGAAGATCCTGAGAAATCTACAGCAAAATTACTTGAGCTAATAAACAAATTCAGCAAGGTGGTGGAATATAAAATTAAACACAAGCAATGACCTAGCTGAGGAATCAGTTAAGGAAAAAATTCCATTCAAAATAGCAACTAAATGAATCAAATACTTACGAATGAACTTAATTAGGGATGTTAAAAGACTTGCACACAGAAATCTACATAACATTGCTAAAAGAAATCAAAGGAGATCTAAATAGGTGGAAAGACATTTCTTGCTCATAGATAGGAAGGCTAAATAGAGTTAAGATGTCAATTCTCCTCAAATTGATCTACAGATTCAACCCAGTACCAATCAAAATTCCAACAATCTACTTTGAGGATTTGGAAACGCTAACTACCAAATTCATCTGGAAGGGAATGAGACTCCAAATAGCTAAAAGCATCCTAAGAAAGAAGAACGGAATTGGAGGATTAACACTCCCTGATATTAAAACCCATTATAAAACCACAATGGTCAAAACAGCATGGCACTGGCACAAACACAGAAGCATTGACCAATGGAATCGAATCAAGAGTATGGAAATAGATCACCAAATCTATGGTCAACTGATCTTTGACAAGGCCCCCAAATCCTCTGAACTGGGACAAAATAGTCTTTTCAATAATTGGGCATGGAAGATCTGGATATTGATAACCAAGGGAATGAAAGAGGACCCCTATCTTACACCCTACACAAAAATCAACTCAAAGTGGATCAAACACCTAAATATAAGAACTAACACCACAAAGCTTCTAGAAGAAAGTGTAGGGAAACATTTTCAAGACCTAGTAATAGGAGGTAGCTTCCTAAACTTTATACCCAAAGCACAAGCAACAAAAGAAAAAATAGATAAATGAGCACTCCTCAAAATCAAATGCTTCTGTACCTCAAAAGACTTTGTCAAAAAGGTGAAGAGGCAGCCAACTCAATGGGAGAAAATATTTGAAAATCATATATCAGACAAAGGTTTGATTTCCTGTATGTACAAAGAAATCATACTACTCAACAACAAAAGAAGAAACAATCCAATTATAAAATGGGTTAAAGATATGAATAGGCATTTTTCTGAAGAGCAAATACAGATGGCTCAAAAGCCCATGAAGAGATGTTCATTTTCACTGGCTGTAAGGGAAATGCAGATCAAGACTACAATGAGATACCACCTCACACCTATAAGAATGGCTGCTATCAAACAGACAGGAAACTATAAATATTGGAGAGGATGTGGAGAAACTGGGACACTTATGCAGTGCTGTGGGAATATACAATGGTGCAGCTACTATGGAAGACTGTTTGGTGGTTCCTTAGGAAACTCAGTATCGAGTTGAGCACTACAGCAATAGCACTACTTGGTATATACCCAGAAGAGCTGAAAGCAACGACACAGACATTTGCACACAGATGTTCATAGCAGCATTATTCACAGTTGCCAAAAGATGGAAACCAACCAAATGCCCATCAACAGACAAGTGGATAAACAAAATGTGGTATATACATATGATGGAATATTACGCAGCAGTAAGACAAAATGATGTCCTGAAGCACATGACAAGATGGATGAAGCTTGAGGACATATGCTGAGTGAAATTAGCCAGACTCAAAAGGACAGATGCTGTATAATTCCACTTTTATGACCAGCATAACGGTATAATCAGAGGCTTATAATACAGAGTATAGGGACTTAGAGACACATAGAAATTAGAGATGGGTGAACCATTAGCTAATGAGGTTGAACTCCAATGTAAGGAAATAGATAGGAGCAAAGGTGATTCTCTAGTGGGTCTAGAAGTAATATTACCAAATTGAAGATGAACAAGATTGAAAGGGGTTGTATAGACCTACATGTCCCACTGACTCACACTAGAAATATGAATGAGTTCTCGTAAGAAATACTTTGAAGATATGATTCTTGTTTAAAGGGTGTTTAAGTCCAGGGTACAAGGGAAAACCGCTATTGCATGCTATGAGCTGTGTTCAAATGCAACCATTAGCGCTACCACAGCAACAGCAGAGATAAATAATGGGGCGAGGGACAAGAGTTAAGAGGAGGTTTAGATTTCCTATTTGGTGAGGGTATGTTTTTTTGTTTTCTGTCTCTTGGGAACAATGAAATTATCTAAAATTGAGAATGTTGATGAACTGTGGACTTTGGGCCCTCTACATGATGCCCGATGAATGCAGATGGCTGAAGGATGCACTGACAGAAAAGTAGATTGGCGAATGATGGTGTATACTTATGAACGAAGGTTATGTTGCTACAAAAAGGAACCATGTCGTGAGGCATGGAACGATGTGAATGAACATGTGGGACATTTAATGAGACAAAAGAAAGCCAGAAACAAAAAAATGACAATGGTATGGTCACCTTTAGAAAATGCTTATAAGAAAACAGGGGCATAGATTGTAAGGTTTTAGAGCAGACACATTAAGTCTAGAGTGGTGATTATTATTTCTGGATTTTGAGAGGCTGTTTTATATATATAACCTGATATTTAGAAATAAGAATGAAGCCAAACAGTTTGGGGTTAAAGTAATTCAAACACAGGGGTAAGGAAGACAGTGCCTATATTTTAGGACCACACAGACTGAGTGTATGTGTGGTCCTAAAATATAGGCACTGTCTTCCTTACCCCTGTGTTGGAAGATAGGTTTATTTGATCTGGAACTGAAATTTTCTGTAGTGCATAATCTAATTCAACCTATCTATATAGCTCATTTGGACAACTGAAACACAGGAAGCCCAGAATAATAAAGAGGTCCTTTTAATCCTGTATAGATTATTATAATGCCTGGAAACATCCTAGATTATTTTAAGCAGATAATCAAAAAGTATTGGCAAAGTTCGCTGAAGGATGGGAGAAAGACTATGGAACTATAAAACGTTACCATCAGGGAATCCCCTGATACTGTGTCAAACCTTAGGGATACCCAAATCAATAGGCCATGCCCTCAGTCATGAGGCTTACTCTTGTGAAGCTTATGTAGATAGCAGAAAAGCTTAGACTACCTAAAGGCATGCCTAAGAGTTACTTCTGGAGGACCTCTGTTGTTGCTCAGATGTGGTTTCAGTCTGTCTAAGCCCAACTCTGCAAGTGAAATCATTGCCCTTCCCCCTAAGTGGGACATGACATCCAAGGGTGAAAGTCTCCCTGGCGACATGGGAGATGACTCCCAGGGATGAATCCAGACCTGGCACCCTGGGATCAACAATTCCATCCTGATCAAAAGGGGAAAAAGAAGTGTAATTAATAAAGTATCAGTGGCAGAGAGAGTTCAAATAGAGTCGAGACGCTACTCTGGAGGTTGCTCTTACACAAGCTTCAGGTAGACCTTGCTGTCTGTCATAACCTGCCAACCCCCAACCAGGACCATTCCAGCCAATCCTAAAGAACACCTAGGGCAATATATAAGATTCCACAAGGGTTCCAAGCACTAGAGTAACTTTCTGAACACCTCCAACCTCCAGATGGGTCCCTGATCCAGACAAGTCCTGAAAACTAGCCCATCCTCTCCAGAACATCAGAGAGTTCCATCTCCCTACCTTGTATTAGTGACAGACCCTTCTAATATCAAAAATTTAGAATTGCCATAGCCCAAACAACCCCTAAGAGAAGTATGGAAAGATTAAAGGTGATAGTGGAGTTATACATAGAAGATTGGATTTAGCAAAGGAATATGAATGCTGAACTATTAAATTGATAACTCTTTTAGTCTCCAGTATTTTAGAGCAACTAGAAGTAAAAACCTAAAATTGTGAAATTGTAATCTATGTCAACGTCTGAAATATGTTCTACAGCTAATTGTGGTGCTGCGCTTTGAAATATATAGCTTTTTTGTATATATGTTATTGCTCACAAAAAATAAGAAGGAAAAAAGTTGATTGTGGTGATTAAGTATTTAAACCTTTAATATCCTATATTCTGGAGCAGCTAGAAGGGAAAATATGAGAGGTTTGTATGGTAGCCCATGACAGACTCTGGGATCTATCCTGTAACCCACTTTTTGAAGAGTGCTTTGAAATCTGTTGCTTTTTTATTTCTTTGCTTTGTGTATATGTTATACAATACAATAAAAAAAGGTTAAAAAAATAGAAGATAGGACATTGTCAATTTTTGCCTTACTGAAAATTTCGCAGGGAATTAAAGTTTTCCTTAGCTTAGGAATACCTGCCATGCATTAGATTTGACTAATTAAATCCGGGTTAAAAAATGAATTTTCTTTATTCTTTCT
The DNA here is from genome assembly GCA_004026745.1 of Myrmecophaga tridactyla. Taxonomy (NCBI): domain Eukaryota; kingdom Metazoa; phylum Chordata; class Mammalia; order Pilosa; family Myrmecophagidae; genus Myrmecophaga; species Myrmecophaga tridactyla. The sequence goes on from PVIY010004994.1 coordinate 90,422, forward strand.
GAAATAAACTGACATTATTGGGATTTATGGAGTTACCACTTGGACTGGTAGCAGGTTCCTAAATTTAAAGATAAAGGTTTCAATTGTTGCCAAAAATTTCAAATCCACGATTACAAAAGAAACTATATTCAATCATATATATTTAGGGTATCTAATTTAGTTACTCATATTTACCAACTTATACTTATCTTATAAATGATACCCTGAGTAAGGAAAGTATTGTCAAACCAGAGGGCTTAGATTTTGATGTCACAAATCTCTGCTCTTTCAGGAAATGTTCAGAGTGACAATAGAATTGTGACTTCATTTCTCTGCAGAGTCTGGCACAAGACATTCCTCCAGAGTGTCAGGGGAAGGTGAAGGGACAGGGGACTAATTTTTGTGGCCAAACATTTACTTATTTACATTTTACTTGAATTTTAGGTGGTTAAATAAACTTGGAATAGCTGTAATCCATCATGTATCCACTGCAAAGGATGAAGGTATGTCCTATTTTAAATTCCTGAAAATTTAGCAAGACTATTGGAATGTCTGAAATAGGATGAAAAACCAATGTCAAGTTCTATGTATAGGCTGATTCTTATGAGATATTCTTTGGCATTTAAAATTATCTGAAAATATGTAGAGACAGACATATTCACACAGACTTATCACTGTGGAATCCAGTTTTCCTTGCTGGCTATGACTGCTTTTCACACTTCACCCACACTTCAGTGGCTCTAGGTTTCACTGACATCTCAAGTAATTGCCAATGCAAATGTTTCATCGCCCCATTTAACTGAATTCTTACTCATATACGTACAATTCACTGAGCTAGTCATGATCTAGTCAGATAACTTCTATCCCACTCTTTCCTCTCTGATATTTTAATATTTCCACCAGGTGTGATGAGACAGACTTCCCTGAGATTGTGCTAGAAACATTAAAGACTGTGACACAGGCTGTATTTTATAGCTCAGTCTCTAACTGTCAGGGTTCAAAAGCTGCAGGATTTTAATTTTTCTTAAAGGTGCAATTATTCTTTAGCATGGAGAAGAGGGAGGCATTAGGTGCCAGGGCCACAGAGCTGGTGCTGTTTCTAAAATGCTCAGACCACAGAAGAATCAAGAAATGGAAGTAGAGAGCGATATCATTTGATAGCAAAATCATAATACCTTAAACTTAGAAATGGAAAAGTGGCAACTTGATTTAAAACAGTAAAGCTAAGTACAGTTCTGTGAAATCAGTGTCCTAACCATCTTCTGGTCCTCTTTTCCTACTGTATTTTTGAAATATATTTGTAAATTGTGAGGAAAAAAACCTACATGAAAATCTTCTCCTTAGCTATGTGTTTAAGATCTTCCATGATGTGTCCTCAAGTGACCTTCCAACTTCATTTTCTAGGGGTCTCCTTACTTATTTCATCCTGCTAAGTGCTCCCTTCTCTGTTTGAATGGTTGTCAGCTTACTTATATGACACTTTCAGCTCATTATGATTCCTATGGTCAGAATGAATAATTACTGATTTTATCCTCTCTTAGTATTTGGCTCACACCTCTTTTGGGGAATTATTTCATTTAATGTGAGCTATAGTTAGTCCTTTTCCAAAGTATTTGACTCGGTCATTCATTTTTACCCTCTTACATAATTTCCTTGCAGCAAGTAGCTCACTAGATAAGTACTTTCTGAATTGGATTGAAATTGCAATACCAGCTGGAGAACAACCTCTGCTCATGTGTTAGCGGATAAGTGACGGCAGTTTAAAAACATTAAGCATTTTCATTTTTCTTGTAGAATGCTACAGTGAAAGTGAGCAGGAAGATCCGGAAATAGCAATGGAGTCACCACCACCCCCTTACTCCTTGGAAACTCCATCTCTTTTGGTATGTATAGTTGTAACGAGTCTGTTGGTCATCCATCAGATGCATGGACACCATTCCTTCCAATTTGATAGAAACTACCTTGATCAATAAATTTTTAGAATAGTCTAAACTAAGGTGCCCGCCAAAGAGCAAGTCCAATTCTCAGGATGCAGATTTTGAGCCTTCTCCGTAGCAACCCATTGGTATATTTGTGCAGGAACCACAGATGTGTCATTATGTTCAGTGAATTCAGGGTCATGCAAAGGAATTCTGGGTGATAGGTCACTGCCTGCAAAGACTTCTTTTTCAATTTGTATTTATACCCTACCTGTAGTCAGAAAGAATTTGAAGTGCTGTGCCTAGAGGTACATGCATTGTAACAATGTAAAATGAATTTAGAGGGGGATGAAGAAGATAGCATAAAGAGAAAATGAGAATCAGAAAGATAGCAGGAAGTCAAGAGTGAAGTTAGTGCTTTAAATTGACATGTTGGATGAATCTGTATATTCAGTAGAGAGGAGTCCCAACTAGTTCCTAAGCTTAATATGCATCCAGTGGAGCAGGAATTATCAGTAGACCATGAGACTATAGAGAATTGCTTCATATTGAGATGCTCATGAGCATAATAGTACCGAACACTAGAAAGGGTCAGAAAAGAATTATTGGGGAAGTTGATTAATGATTTTCAGCACCTACTGTGTGCCAGGTCTTATGCCAGGTACTTTAAACATATGATCATTTAATCCTCTAAACAACCGTGAGAAGTATAATTATTTAATTTACATTTCTCTGATTCCTAATGTAGCCAAGTATCTTTTCATGTTCATTGGCCATTTGGATTTCCTCTTTCATAAAGGGTCTGTTTAAATCGTTTGCCTATTTTACTGTCCTTACTACTATTAACTTTTGATATTTTGACATTTAACATCTTTTTCTCCATGTTTTTTTATTTTTTAAACTCTGGATTTTTTTGGTTTCTTTTCATAAACAGGTATTCTTGGCTTTAATTTACTTTTTCCTTTTTTTTCACACGGGCAGGCACTGGGAAACGAACCCGGGTCTGCAGCATGGCAGGTGAGAACTCTGCCACTGAGCTACCGTGACCCACCCTTAATTTACTTTTAATGTATCAAATATATCTGTCTCTTTCATTGTGGTGGTGCCTTTGTTTCTGGTTTAATAAATTATCTCCCAACCCCAACTTATGAGGCAGTAGATATTATCATCCCCATCTTATGGATAAAGAAACTGAGGTTCAGAGAGTTGAATGCCCTGGCCAGACAACCAGAGAATGGAGCCCCAGTGTGATCCCCCGGCTGTCTGATTGTGTAGTACATGCCTTTCCACCATCCACCGATGCTTGTCCTTCCATATACCCAAATGACCAAGCAGTCTAAACATGTTACAGTAGCTCATCCACTTACCAAAACATTTTTGTCATAATTTTCTATTTTTTTCTGGTTAAGTTTTTATTTTTATTTGCGTTTTGTCAGTGCGTGGATTTAAGTCATTAAATTGATCATTTAAACAAGACCTCTTACTGTTTTACAACTGTCAGTTGAGAACACTTTTGTCATTTATTTGACTAGTGGCCGAGACCAGATATAAATATTTGTAAAATGAATATGCTTATTAAAATCTCTATTGAATCAAATTAAGCCAAAATTAAGCAAGATATAAATAAAATTCAACTTTGGATACGGTAAAGTTTAAGCTAATTTTTGAACTAGACTTATATTCACAGCTTTTCCTTAATGTTATCTTTCTCCTCTTTCAAAATCACTTTCTGAACTTAGAAAAGGCCTTTGTATTCTTTAGTTCATTCAAACTTAATGATATCTTGAGGCCCTAAAGTATATTCCAGCTTTTAGCAACTTTTTTTTGTAGAATTACCCTTTTTGCTCCTAACGAAGTCGTCAGCCTTATACAGAGCAGGTCTTCAATAAATGTTTCTTTGGCAGTTTATTAGAGAAGCAATATTTTTGTTTAGTTTCTCTCCTTCTCTCTCCCTCCCTCCCTTCCTTTCTCCTTCCTAACCCCTACCCCTCTTATTTTAACCTGAAACACAAGAATGTGGTTGGTTCTCCCTCCATCTCTTCTTGTAATCCACTCCCTCCCATCTTGCCTTCCAATATGACTCTTCTGTAATTTATTTTAGCTCTAAAATATGATTTTCAATTTTATAGTGGCAAACTAGGATCACAGGCCTTTTCTATCAAGCATATCACAATTCTTCCAGAACCTTCCCCTTATCCATTTATAAAGCTATTTCCAGAAAGGCCACTGGCATTTGGAACACCCCTGTCAGCCGGGAAGGGACAAGGGTGGCATTGGCTTGTCCTTACTCCTAGTTCGTTGCTTTCAGCTTCTGATTCCAGTGGCTTTCTCTCTGTTTCCTGTGGGTCTTCTCTTAATGTCTCCCAGGCAAACTCTGGATTTCATCTCTTAGTTTAGCATCTCCCAGGGCATTTTCTTTTCCAAGCATCTGAGACCATTAAGTTAGGTCACTGAAGAAACAGGATTCTTTAGAATTTTCTGATTCATCAATCAAATGTTATTTCTTAAAAGTTCTAAATTAAGCATTATTTGGTAGACCACTAAGGACAAAAATATTTCTAAAGCAATATATTGGACTTAGTCAGATAAATGTTGAACAGTTAGATTTTTTCCCCATAGAAACAATATGTTTCCCCAGCTCACATATTTCCTGAACAGATTTTGTTTTTGTTTTCTCTTGTTTCTGAAAGAAAGACATGCAAGACACTTGGTTAAAATAGCATTTCAGCTTTTTATTTAAACAGATGAAATTAGAAAAATCATGGTAACTTTGATCCAGAGTGTGAATCAAGCTTGAAAAAAGTAATTTTTCCCAAATACTTGCTTTCTTTCTAAAATATTTTGTGCATGAACTTCATTTTGGAATGATGAAAGTATAAAATAAGTCTCTTGGAAAATTAACTTGAGAAGATGTTTCAAAATCTTAAATTAAACATTTAATGTAGTGTCCAGTCATTCTAATTGCCTCAGAGTAAGAATAAGTAGTTTAGTATAACTTTAGCATCAGACTTATTTGGATTTCTGCTTTAAAGGGGCTCAACCACATTCCACAAGAGAATAAAGAATCTTTTAGGGTTTTCTCTGAGTGAATAAGAGGATTATTATGCTTATATTCCTCCTTTTGAGAAGGTTGGTATTGGAACAGATTGATATTGGAAAGGACATTCATTTATGCATAAAAGAATTAGAAATGGGGAACTTTAATAGCCTGGAGGTTTGTTTAGTTTGTAGGAGTCTGTAAGTTTCATTCCGAAAGATAATTGGTAGAAATCATTATGTCTGATACTTGAAACTCACAAAAGAGCAAAAAAGGAACCAACTTCATTCACATTTTAGATCTGATGATTTTGCACATTACAAAGTGATTTAAGAGCTCACTGAGACTGTTTCACTTACTTTTCTTCTAATTTAATTTCAAAAAGCATTGTCTGATGACCTGATCTATGGTTACTCATTCATTGAATTCATGTAGTTCTAAAAATTTGGTTCCATTCAGTGAGTAAAACAAACGATGATTCATGCCCTTCATGGAGCTTAATTTCTGGCTGCAGGAGACTGATATTAGCAATCAACATAACTAAGTGAAATAGCTTCTGTGTCAGTAGAAGAAGGAGAACAGGGCAAGGGAGATTGGAAATGCTGGGGTGCGAGGCACGTTGCCTAGGCATTAAGGGAGTCAGGACAGACCTTCAAGAGCTAAGATCTGAGTAAAGAACTTGGAAGAGGGAGTGAGAGATAGCTAGGTGGACCCCTGGGGGAGGAGCTTTCCGAGCAGAACAGTTCGAGTCCTCCTCTCCTCGTCTCCTCCTCTCCTCGGTATGTAGATGGTGAGACAAGGAGTGTGCGTGCTGGCTCAGCATGAGCCAGGACAAATGTTGTAGGAAATGAAGTCAGAGGTTAGTGGGGGCCATTTAAGGTCCCAGTTTACCCTCTTTGACACTCTGGTGAGGGGAGCTTTAGGCAGGTTTTGAGCAAAAAAGGGATATAACCAAATTACTTTTTGTAAGGATTGCACAGACTGCTTTGTGGAAGAGACTGGGGAGCTGGGGCTGGGGCTGGGGCTTTCCCACAGAAGCAGAGAAAGCTAAGGGGAAAGGGAATGTGCCACCCATGTAGTGAGGGGTGATGGCAGTTTGGATCAGGGGATAGCAGTGAGTACTGGAGAGATGGAAAGGTCAGATTTGGAATATATTAAGAAGTTAAACCACCCACTTGGTAGATCAGCTGTGAGAAATAGGGAAGATAAATAGTTGTAATCACAGCTTCAAGCAGCTGATGGAGATATTCTAACATAACAGTCCTCTCAGAAGTACAACTCCTTTCTATTCAAAATAATCGACTAAAGCAAACCAGAGAAGCAATAAATAAAAATAAACCCTGCAAATGGTGGCCCATTGACCACTAGTGAGTAGGTAAGTGGGGGGAATCGAAAATTAAACACAGAAAGGGATAAAGTCAATTTTAGAAGTTCAGATTTAATCTTAACGAGACAGAGCTTGGGCGGCTGTTTATCAAAGGGCACTTGATGTTTTGATATCAATAGAAATAATAGAAATGCTTGCAGGTGAGAGCATTGTATGAAAAAAATATCATGACTACATGTACAGAGAAAAGGTAGAAAGAAAAATTCACCCTCCGTCTTCGGGATTTATGGCTGAACATTTAATGATTTAAAGTATTATCTAAGTCAGCCTGTATATTTTTGTCTCTAACTTTGGCAGTTGGTGTTTTCTCACCGCTCTCTCCCGGCAACTCTGAGCTACAGCCTCTCCAACCTGTTCCCTCCTGCCATAGTTATGGTTCTCCTTAGCTACCGCCTGGGCTATTGAAATAGCGGGGCATTCTCTTCCTTGTCTCTTGTTTCTCTCTCCTCTTAAAAAAAACGCTTCCAAATTAGTCCCCCCAAAGCACAGTTCTGACAGAATTGATCTACACAAAACCTTTCAGTGACTCCTCATTGCTTGTCAAATTAACCCAAGAACCCCTTGGCGTCATGTTTAAGGCCCTTGGGCTTCCTCACGCTGCTATTGCAGTCTCGTTACTGATTCCTCCTTTGCCATCAACCACATAAACTTCCTGCTTCTTCCCAGATGCTTTCCATGCTTTCCTGCTCTTGCATGTTTGGTTAGAAGGTTTCTCCACTTGGGGGAACCACCCACCATTACCCCAGTTCTGCCTTCCAGCTGTCTTTCAAAACCATGTTCAATTATGACTTCCTTCATCAAAGATTCTCTGCTTCTTTAAATCAGAATAATTTGTTCTTTCCTGAATTCCCTGTATTCCTACAATGTTGTTTGTTTTCTTTTTCTGGCACTTCTTTCATGTCATTATCATAATTGCCCCATATTATAAATTTTGTGTATCTGGTTTTTTCCCTTTTTTTTTGGAGTATTTATATTGACAAATCTTCACACACATACATTCCATACATGGTATACGATCAGTGGGTCACAAAGTCATCACATAGTTATGTATTCATTACCATGATCATTTTTTAGAACATTTGCATCACTCCAGAAAAAAAAATAAAAAGAAGAAACTCATACATACCATACCCTTTAACCTTTCTACTCATTGACCACTAGTATTTCCATTTACCCAATTTATTTTACCCTTCATCTCTCCTTTTATTTATATATTTATTTTTTATCCATATATATTTTTTTACTCATCTGACAATACCCTACATAAAATAAGCATCAGACACAAGGTTTTCACAATCACACAGTCACATTGTAAAAGTTACATCGTTATTGATGTATATTGATGTATTGATGTATAAAGAACCAAGGCTGCTGGAGCACAACTCAATAGTTTCAGGGACTTCCCTCCAACCACTCCAATACACCATAAATTAAAAAGGGATATCTATATAATGCATTAGAATAACCTCCAGGATAACCTCTCAGCTCAGTTTGGAATCTCTCAGCCGCTGAAAGTGAATCTTTATTTTGTCTCATTTCTGTCTTCTCCTTTTGGTTAAGAAGGCTTTCTCAGTCCCAAGCTGGTGCTGGGTCCCAGCTCATCCTGGGATTTCTGTCCCACACTGACAGGAAGATTTGCAGCCCTGGGAGTCATGTCCCATGTTAGGGGTGGGGGTGAGAAGGGCAGTGAGTTCACTTGCTGAGTGTGGTTAGAGAGAGAGGCCACATCTTAGCAATAAAAGAGGTTCTCTGGGGGTGACTCTTGGGCATGATTTTTAGTAGGGTTAACCTATCTTTTGCAGGAATAAGTTTTGTAGGGGCAAACCTCAAGATCAAGGCCTCAGACTATTGATATTTGTTGTCCCCACTGCTTGTGAGAATATCAGAAATTCTCCAGGGTCCACCAAGGGACTTTGCAAATACAGAAGTTCTT
>PVIY010004995.1:0-97924 GCA_004026745.1 Myrmecophaga tridactyla
AAAAAAAAATTATCTCCATGGAACTGTGACGCACCCAATTGTGGGTATTAACTTTTGATTACAGGGAGATGTGACTCACCCATTCCAGGTGGATCTTGATTACTTTAATGAAATCCTTTAAAAGGGGAAGCATTTTGAAGAGATCCACAATACCCACAGAAGACCACACAGCCAGAGAACTTTGGAGATGAAGAAGGAAATCACCCCTGGGGTTGCTTCATGAAACAAGAAACCTGGAGAGAAACCTAGCAGACGTTGCCATGTTCACCTTGTGCCTTTTCAGTCGAAAAAAAACCCCTGAACTTCATCAGCCTTTCTTGAGTGAAAGTAACTTCTTATTGGTGCCTTAGATTGGATATATCTGTCGCCTTGCTTTAATTTGGATATTTTCACATCTTTGAACTGTAAACTAGCAACTTAATAAGTTGCCCTTTAAAAAAATATTTTGCTTATGGTATATCACATTCTGGCAGCTAGCAAACTAGAACAGGGGTTGAAGGTAGGTATCTGCTGCTGGGCACTCAGCAGAGGTCATAGCTTGGTCAGTCTTGGTAAGTGGAAGTCCATGTTGCTGAGCCCGTGCATAACCTCTAACCCTACCACCAGGTCCACTTTGTTCATGAGCCCATTGGGCAATGGCAGGAGTGGCTGAGGAAAGAGGGTGCTTTTGTATCCACAGGATGAGTCATCCTACCCACTAAATTATTAAAATCTTCCTGAAATAGTCACTCTCTGGTGAGCATTCACATGGAATACAAACATCTTCATGTTTTTTGCCCACTCAGAAAGGTCTATCCACATACCTCTTTCACAAACCTCTTTGTCCCCAATTTTCCAATCATGCTCTTTTCAAGTCCCTGACCATCCAGCCAAACCTTTAGCAATAGCCCATGAGTCAGTATACAATCACCCCTGTGTCCAGCTCTCTTTTCAAACAAAATGAAACACCAGGTACACTGCTTGAAATTCCACCCATGGGGAGGATTTCCCCTGTCCACTGTCCTTTAAGGAGATCCTGGAAAGGGATTGTAGAGCTGTAGCTGTCCACTTTTGGGTGGCCCCTACATATCATGCAGAACCATCTGTAAATCAGGCCCAAGTTTTCTCTTCCTCAGTCAAATAAGTGTAAGGAACTCCTGAACAGGCAACAGCTCTGGTCTGGGAAAGAGATGGTAATGTGGCAGGATTGAGGTCATGGGCATTTGGGCCACTTCCTCATGTAACTTACTTGTGCCTTCACGACCTGCTCGAGCCCTATCTCTTATATACAATTTCAATTTTATGATGGAGTGCTGCTGTACATGCCCACCTTTATGGCCTGGTTTGTCAGAGAACACCAATCGCATAAGCAACTCAGGTCTCATAGTAACTTGGTGGCCAATGGCTAAGCACTCATTGTCTATGAAAGCCCAGTAGCAGGCTAAAAGCTGTTTTTCAAAAGGAGAGTAGTTATCTGCAGTAGATGGTAAGGCTTTGCTCCAAAATCCTAAGGGTCTGTGCTGTGATTCTCCTATAGGGGCCTGCCAAAGACTCCAGCCAGCATCACTATTTACCACTAAAACTTCCAACACCATTGAATCTGCTGAATCGTATGACCCAAGTGGCAGATCAGCTTGCACAACAACCTGGACATGTTGCAGAGACTCCTCTTCTATCTTTCTACACTCATAACTAGCAACTTTTCTGGTCACTCAGCAAATGGGCTGGAGTAGCACACCAAATTGAGGAATATGTGGTCTCCAAAATCCAAAGAGGCCAACTAGTGTTGTGCCTCTATTTAGTTGTAGGAGTTGCCAGATGCAACCACTTATCTTTCACCTTAGAAAGGTTATCTCAGCATGCCCCATCCCACTGGACACCTAGAAATTTCACTGGGGTAGAAGGCCCCTGTATTTCTTTTTTTATGTCCAATCCCCTGACATGCAAACGCCTTACCAATTAGTCTAGAGTACATATTGGTGCTACTTCTTCCTCACTAAGTCCAGACAGCATGATATCATCAATATAATGGTCCTGTGTGCTATCTTGTGGGAGGAGAAAGTATCAAGGTCCCTGCAGACAAGACTGTGACATAGGGCTGGAGAGCTGATACATCCCTGAGGCAGGACAGTGAAGGTATACTGCTGGCCTTACCAGCTGAACAAGAACTGTTTCTTGTGGTCTTTATTGACAGCTATAAAGAAACAAATATTTGTCAGATCAATAATTGCATGCCAGGTATCAGGCAACGTGTTTCTTTGCTCAAGGAATGATACCACATCTGGAACAGAAGCTGCAATTGGAGTCACCAGCTAGTTAATTTTACAATGATCCCCTGTTATCCTCCAAGATCCATTTATTTTCTGTACAGGCCAAATAGGAGAGCTGAGTGGGAACGTAGTGGGAATCATCTCCCTGCATCTTTCAAGTCCTAAGAGCGGCAATAATCTCTTCAGTATTGCTTCTGATTCACTATTTTGCTAGTAGCTTCCACTTGGCCTTCCCTAAAATAATAGCCTTCATTTTAGGAGTCAGAGAACGAATGTGGGGATTCTGCCAGTTGCTGAGTCTGTCCATTCCAACTAGGCATACTGGAACTGGGGAAATGAACACAGAATGGGTCTGGGGACCCACTGGACCTACTGTGAGACAGACCTAGGCTAAAACTCCATCACTTGACTTCCATAGTCCCTACCCTGACTGGTGGACCAGAGTGATGTTTTGTATCTCCTGGAATTAGGGTCACTTCTGAGCCAGTATCTAATAATTCCCAGAATATCTGATCATTTCCTCTTCCCCAATGCCCAGTCACCCTGGTAAAAGGCCATAGGTCTCCTTGGGGAAGGCTAGTAGTGTAAACTTTGGCCAGTGCTAAAGGATCCTTCCTCAATGGTGCCCAGCGCCCCACCCCCCATTCAAGGAGCTCTGAGTCTGTAAACTGCCTCAAGTCTGGGAAATGATTAAGGAGCCATGACTCTTTGTTTTCATAATTCAAGTTAGACACTTGTTCACTTGACCTAGAATTATTTTGCCTATACAGCTCAAATAAGAATTTACTAGACTGACCATCTATTTTAGTTCTAGGTTTCCCATGATCTACTAGCCAATACCACAAGTGTCTGTGAGTCAGATTATTTTGACTGCTGCTTTAAGTCTGCTGTCCATTATCATGGCCACACACACCTTGTCTATGGTGATTAATTGTTACCACATGGCTCCTGCCAACTTGGGATCCAATCATACCCATTGTGTTTAAGGATTCCAGCTCAGTGACAGTAGTTCCTACTATAATATCTGACCTACAGAAAAATGCACCTACAGAGCTCTTCAATGATGCTCAAGCTAGTCTCATGAATTTATTTCTCAAGGTTCTGGTGAAAGATGTGTCTTCTGGACATTCTTGCAGTGTGTGAACAGGTCTTCCATGATAAATCCACTCTAACATTCCCTCTCTCTAAGCCTCTGGATCCCCTTATCTACGTTATATCAGGGCATTTCTGGCATTTTAACCTCAGGCAATGTCAGCCAACTTTGAATCCGTGTTTTAGCCAACCATCCAAACAAACTGTTAATGCCCTTTCTAAGCCCTAGAGCTACAACATTGAAGGTAGATTCTCTACTTACTGGGCCCATATCAATAAATTCACTTAATCCAGCTTTATATTCCTTCCACCATTATCCTACACCCTTAATATCCATTTCCACACGTATTCTTCTGATTTCTGCCTATATAGGTTGGTAACCTTATGCAGCTCTTTTAGGGTAATGCACCTCCCCATGGGTCACACTTTGTACCTCACCTTTCAATGCCTATTGGGACCTTAGTCTTGTTATAGATCTTGAAGAAAAGAAAGGTGTGGGGGGGGTTATGAAAAGAAATGGAAGTGTCTTTCAAGTCAATCACTTCAAGGTCTTCCATTTCAGTGCCATCTGGTGAAACAGGAATGGTCACTCCAGACAGAGGAGAGACTGTTTCCCCAAGGGAGGTGGGATTACAGTCTTAGCAGGCACTGAAGGATTAATCTCATTAGGTAGAGGCTGGATGGCAAACACCTATGCATAGCCTGGAGGCCAGAAAATGGTTTCCTCAAAGGAGGCTGAAGGTCTGGAAGTTCTTTCCTCAGGATAGTCCATTATAGGTCTAGCTAACAACAACTCTGCCGATTCCAGGGATCTTGACTCCCATTGTCATCATTGTCAAGCCATATATCTCCATCCCATGTTTCAGGATCCCATCTTTTTCCAATCAAAACCTTACTTTAAAAGCAGACACCCTGCACGGTTGAGATTTTAGTTTACCTTGTAAATCTACTACTTACACAAGGTACTCTGTGTCTGGTTTTTGGAGATCTCAAGTCTGCAACCATAGAAACAAGATCTTCTTTCAGATCTAACACGGAAACTTTTACATCATTCATATAATGTTTAAATTGAAAATGTGAAGCCTTAAGCTCATCCATTTCCCTCATCACTACATATCTACCAGCAACTAGCCAACATATTTATACCTATTAATTTCACAAAACTCCATAAAGGTGTTAAAAACTCTTTCCCCAGAGCTTTGCTTCATATAAGCATACATTTAGTAGAATCTGATGATGATATTTTGAGTATTTCTCTTGCCAACCCACCCCATAGACTGTCAGTGCCATCTTGATTATTGGAAATAGAGTCATTAGTGCCTCTGAGTCTAATCAGAGCAGAAAAGCAACTGCAAAAACCCATTTTAAAGATTCTGTTTCTCATGAACCACTCCCAGTACCAAGTTGTATTTGTCAGGGTGCTCTAGAGAAACAGAACCAACAGAAGATATTTGTAAAGTGAAATGTGTAAAAGTGTCCCACATGATTGTGGGAATGGAAGAGCCCAAAATCCACAGGGCAGGGTGTGAAGTTGGAAGCTCTGATGAAGGGTCTGGATAAACTCCACATGAGAGACTCTGGTTAAAGAAGCAACAAAAAAAGTCTCTCTTCTTCCTTAACAACCTTCAACTATTTGGATTATCTCCTTGGGGGAGACATGCCTTAGCTGACTGCAGATATAATCAGTCACAGATGTAATCAATTGGCTGATGATTTAATACACCAGCCTTCTGGTTTATCAACCAGCCACAGAATATCCTTGCAGCAACAGTCAGGCTAGTGTTTGCCTGAGTAGACAAATGGGCATCATCAATTGCCCAAGCTGATGCCAAAACCTGACCATCACAGCTACCAAAACCAAGGAAGGACACTATATATTGATAAAACATTCAATACAGCAAGAAAATATGATAATTGTAAACATAAACACACATAACAACAATCTGCAAAATATAAGTAGCAAAAATTGACAGAATTGAAGGGAGAAAATGACAGTTCTACAAGTATCATTGTAGACTTCAATACTCACTCTCAATAAGGGGTTGAACAACCAAAGAGAAGATCATTAAGGAAACAGAGAACTTGAACAATGTCGTAAATCAACTAGACCTAACAGACATATACTGAACTCTCCACTCTACAACACCCAATACACATTCTTCTCAAGTGCATATGGAAATTTCTCCAGAACAGGCAATATGTTAAGCCAGAAAAGAAGTCTTAACAATGTTAAAAGATTGAAATCATACAAAGTATCTTTTCTGATCAAAATGAATAAAACTAAAAATGAGTATGAGAAATAAAACTGGAAAACTCACAAATATGTGGAAATTAAACACAGCCTCTTAAACAAGCAATGAGTAAAAGAATAAATCACGAAGCTGATAGAAAAATACTTAAAGACAAATGGAAATGAAAGCACCACATACAAAATTAATGGAAGTCAGAAAAACATTCCTCAGAGGGAAATTTACAGCTATAGGCATGTGCATTAACAAAAAGGAGAGCGCAGCTGCAAAATGGCAGAGTAGGAAGTTTTTACAAATTTCTCCCTCCACTAGAAAATGAAAGAGACTAGAAGTAATTCCGGAACCAGAATGGCATTTAGAACAACTACAGGAGTACCGGAAGAAGTGAGATGTTGCTGAGAGTTCCACTTTTGTTAGTGAAAGCCAGAATCAGTGACCATACCCGATTGTTCAGCCCTGGAGCAGTGGATGCACAGAGCTGCATCTGTGTCAGCACAGTCCAGATATCAGGCACAGCTTGCTGGATCAACAACAAGGAGAGGAAACCCCCTCCTCTAAAGTTGAAGGTCAAGATCAGTCTAGGGATCGCTAAAAGACCAGTGTGGAAACTGACCTTAGTTTTGCCCTCGGGGCAGCAGGGCTTTCAGCCCCATACCTGGACACACCTGGACGTAAAAAGCTAGTTCACCTTCTTCTGGTTGCATTGTTAAAATTCTGTGTGGGGATGGAAGATCCTTGAGCACAGGCAGATGCCTGAGAGCATGGCAGAGACTCTGACCTTGGTTTCAGTCCTCTCTGCAGCAGTGAATTATATCTTCGTAACAGCATCTTCCAGGACTTAAAGACCCAGTATGCTTTTTCATTGGTTGAGTTTCTTCTTTCCCTTTCTTAGGTTGTTTAATCTGGTATACCTGTGAGGGCACAGAGCAGATGTTAGCCTTCGTTTCTCTCAGAAGTAACATCTCCTATCCTTAAACCAAGTGTGTATAGTAACAAAAAAAGCCAGTGCCCCTCATTTTCTTTATTTTGGTTGAGTTTTTTCTCTATCTTAGGGTTTCAGGACTGGGGGATCACTGAGAGAAAGCAGAAGCTTCTGGATAAACATTAGCACATAATAAGAGACTTGGGGAGGCAGTGCACTTATTTTTTTTTCTATTTTTATTTGTTTATTTTTTTATGTGGGTGCTTTTTACAATATGTCAGTATTCTTTCTTTTTTTCTCTCTCTGTTTCCTTCCTTTCCTCCCACCAGCCTATTTTTTTTTTCTTCTGGTTATTAGTCCAGTGGACTGAAGAGTGGAAGTAGGTTCACAGAATTACCACAATGTAATATCCAGAATGTTCTGTTCTCACCAAAAAAAAATTAGAAAACATATAAGGAGACAGGAATAAATAGCCTAGTCACAGGAAAAAAAATTCAATAGAAAATATTCCTGGAGAAGTATAGTCTCTTGAATTAATAATCAAAGATATCAAAACAGTTTTCTTAAATAGGATCAATGAACTAAATGAAAACATGGTCAAAGAACAAGGAAATCAAGAAAAAGCTATGAAGAAAATAAGAATTTTAGTAACAAGATAGAAATTATTTAAAAGATCCTAACGGAAATTCTGGAACTAAAACATGCAATATCTGAATTGAAAAATTCAATAGAGAGATTAAAGAGTAGAGTGGAAGAAGCAGAAGAACGTATTATTGAGTTCAAAGGCAAAGCAATTGAAGTTTTCAAGGTTAAGAAAAAGAATTGAAAGAATGAAAAAAATGAACAGAACCCAAGGAATACCATCAAATATACCAATATGCACATTAAAGGAGTCCCAGATAGAGAAGAAAGAGATAAATGGCTAGATAAAAAAGAAAACTTGAAGAAATAATGGCAGAAAACTTCCCAAATATGATGAAAGATATGAATATGCAAATTGAAGATGCTCAATGAATGCCAAACAAGATGCATCCAAACAGATCTACTCTGAGACACATTATGATCAAACTGTCTGTTGCCAGGGACAAATAGACTCTTGAAAGCAGCAATATGTCAATGAGAAGCAATGTGTCCCGTATAAGAGATCCTTGATAAGATTAATATCGGATTTCCCCATAGAACCCGTGGACTCTAGAAGGCAGTGAAGGCATATTTAAAGTGCTAAAAGAGAAAAGTTAATAATATTCCAGGCAATGTTGCCCTTCAAAAATGGGGGAGAAAGGAAAACATTTCCATACAAAGAATGAGGGAGTTGATTATCACTAAATATCCCTTATAGGAAATGCTAAAGGGAATCCTGTCTGTAATAACAGACAGAATAGACATTTATTCAAAAACTGTTTAAAAAGTTAAAGAATGATAACATATATTGATGATGAAAGGGTCAATATGATATGCTATTTATAAGATACTGATCTTACATCCATAGACACACATAAGTGAAAGTGAAAGGATGAGAAAAAATATTTCATGCAATACAGCAATCAAAATAGAGTAAGAGTGGATATAGTAATAACAGACAGAATAGACATTTATTCAAAAACTGTTTAAAAAGTTAAAGAATGATAACATATTGATGATGAAAGGGTCAACTCAACAACTCAACAAGAAGATTTATCAGTTATAAATGTATATGCACCTAACAGCAGAGTGTCAAAATATATGAAGAATGGAGAAATGACAGTCTTGCAATAACAGTTGAGGATTTCAATATGCCAATTTTATATTGGACAGAACATCTATACAGAAGGTCAATAAGGAGATTGAGTACTTGCACAACACTATAAACCAACTAGGTATAACCATTATATATAGAATACTTCATCTAACAACAGCAGAATGCACATTCTTTTCAAGACACAAATGATTGTCTAGAAAAGACCCATATAACAGAGCACAAGAGAAGTCTCAATAAATATAAAAATATTGAAATCATAAAAATAACCTCTTTGACCACAATGGAACAAAGTTAAAAATGAATAACAGATGAAAAATGGAAATTTTACAAGTATGTAGAAATTAAACAACATACAGTTAAACAACCAATAGGTTAAGGAAGAAATTACAAGGAAAATTAAAAAAAAATACTCAAGGACAGGGAAAACAAAAGAACATATAGGATTTTGTGTTCAAAGGGGAAATTAAAGCTATAAATGTCTGTATCAAAAAAAAAGAAATACTAGCAGTCAATGAGAAGGAGACGTTAGGGGTATGGTATATATGAGTTTTTTCTTTTTTCTTTTTATTTCTTTTTCTGAATTGATGCAAATTTTCTAAGAAACGATCAAGGTGATTAATATACAACAATGTGACGATATACCAAGAATGGAATGGTAAGAATGCTCGTGTTTGTATGTTGTTATATTTTTAAAAAATGTAAAAATTAAAAGAAATAAAAAAATAAAAAAGGAAAGATTTCAAATTAATAAGCTAATTTTACATCTTGAAGAAAAAAGACAAAGTAGAGGAAAGTAAAACTAAATTTAGCAGAAGAAAGAAAATAATTATCGGAGAAAACTGAAATAGAAAAACAACTCAGAGAGTAAACAAGGTAAAAGGTTGGTTCTTTGAAAAATCAATAAAATTTGCAAACTTTGACTAGACTGACGAAAAAGAAGAGAAAAGGTGTAAATAACTAAAATCAGAGGGAAAATGGTGATATCAATAATGACCTTACAAAAATTTTTAAAATATTATAATAAAACAATGAACACTTGTCTACCAATAAACTAGATAATCTCAAAGAAATGAAAAAAATCCTAAACAGACATCAAATATCAAGTTGACTCAAGGAGAAATAGAAAACATCAGCAAATCTATGAAAAGTGCAATGATTGAATCGATAATCAAAAACCTTCCACAAAAGAAAAGTCCAGGGCCAGAGAGCTTCAGTGGTGAATTCTACCAAACATTTAAGGAAGAATTAATAACAATTCTTCTCAAACTCTTCAAAAAAATTCTAGAATAGGGAACACATTCTAATTCATTCTAGAAGGCCAGCATTACTCTGATACTAAAGCTTGGTAAAGACATCACAAGAAAAGAAAATTACAGACCAAATTCTGTTATGAATAAAAAGGCATAAAAAATACAAGCAAGCTGAATCTAACAACTTATTAAAAAGAATATACACTCTGATAAGTGGGACTCATTCCAGGAATACATGAAAAGCAATCAATGTAATACAGCACATAAATAGAAAAAAAGAAAAAAAAAACATGATTAAGTCAACAGATGATGAAAAATCATTTGACAAAACCCTGTACCATTTCTTTGTAAAAATAACACAGAAAAGTAGAAATAGAAGAGAATTTTCTCAACAGGATAGAGGCCATTTATGAAAAAAATATAGCCTATTTTCTGGTTTTATGAATAGTTTTCATCATATTCTTCGTAAAAGACTTAAAGCTTTTCCCTTAAGGTCAGGAATGAGACAAGGATGCCTATTTTCACCAACACTATTCAGTATTGAGTATTGAATAACTAGAAGTTATTGCCAGAGAAATTAGGCAAGAAAATAAATTAAAAATATCTAAAATGGAAAGGAAGAAGTAAAACTATCTCTATTTGCAGATAATGTGACCTTATGTATAGAAAACCCAAAGAAAATACCTAAAGAAATTCAGCAAAGTGGCAGGGCACAAGATCTAAACACATAAAACGGTTGTACTTCTATACACTAGCAGTGAACAATAAGAAGAGGAAATTAAGGGAAAAAATTCCATTTAATGTAGCATCTAGAAGAATAAAATACCTAGGAATACATTTAACTAAGAATACAAAAGAATGATGTACTAAAAACTACAAAGCACTGCTGAAAGAAATCAAAGAAGAGTTAAATAAATGGAAAGACTTCTTTTGTTCATTGAGTGGAAGAGTTAATTTGTCAATGATAACCAAATAAATATACAAATTTAATTAAAAGTCCAGGAGATTTTGCAGAAATAGGAAATTTGATCCTCAATTTTATACACTACTTGAAGGGGCCCTCAAAAACCTAAACAATCTTGAAAATGGGCCACAGGGCTGAAGAATTCATACTTCTTAGTTTCAAATTATGTTACAAAGTAACAGTGGCCAAAACAGTGTGGTATGGGCACAAAGACAGCCAGATAGATCAGTAGAATAGAATTGAAAGTCCAGAAATAAACCATAACATCTATGGTCAATTGATAATTGACAAGGGTGTTATGTACACACAGTGGAGCAAGAA
Source organism: Myrmecophaga tridactyla (assembly GCA_004026745.1). NCBI lineage: Eukaryota > Metazoa > Chordata > Mammalia > Pilosa > Myrmecophagidae > Myrmecophaga > Myrmecophaga tridactyla. The sequence goes on from PVIY010004995.1 coordinate 10,786, forward strand.
TGCTCTTCAAGCAATGGTTTTGGGAAAAATGGATGTTAATATGCAGAAGAATGAAGTTAGACCTCTATTTCATGTCATATTATAAAAAATCAACTCAAAGTGCATGAAGGACCTAAATATAAGAGATAAAGTTATAAAACTCTTAGATGATAACATAAGGACAAACTTTTCAGCTATGGATTCTTAGATATACCCAAAGCACAAGCAACACAAGAAATAGCTAATTTGATGTCATCAAAATTTAAAACTTTTGTTCATCACATGAAATTATCAAGAAAGTGAAAAGACAATCTACAGAAGGAGAGCAAATAGTTGTAAATCATATATTAGATAAGAGTTTAATATCCAGAATATATAATAAAACATTATTCAGCCATAAATGGGCATGAATTTTTGATACATGCACAACATGGATGATCCTTGAAAACATTATGGTAAATGAAATAAGCCAAAGCAAAAGGATAAATATTGTATTATTCTATTTGTCTGAAATAACTAGAACAGGCAAACTCATCAAGACAGAAATTAGATTGCAGTGTTACCAATGGGCTGAGGGAGGGGAAATGGAAGTTATTGTTTAATGGGTCACATTTCTGTTTGGGGTAATGAAAATTTTTGGAAATAGATTGTCATAATGGCTGCAAAACATTATGAAAGTAATTAATGCCACTGAATAAAAATGGTTAAAATGGCAAATTTTATGTTGTATATATTTACCATAATAAAAATAGTAAAAATTAATCTCTAATAATGATTAACTTTTAATGATGAAAATGCACATTATTAATTAAAGTTAGAGCTAATTCTCTATATATTACTTCCAATCTTAATTTAATAAAAAGCTAGATTTAATTTAGAGATATGAAATCAGTAATAAATTGACTTTTATGAACTGTTTTATGGCTACAACGTACTCTTTCTCCATTATGAGTTCCTGGTCCTAAAATAAATATTTTAACAGACTGAGAAGAAAATGTAGGCTATTGTACAACACAAGTCAAATAATCTCTTCAGATCTATATCTCATAACAATTTGCTGGGAACTCTAGAATTCCATGAATTGTCAATATATTTTCTATTTAAAAAAATGTTTTCTAGATAAATAAATTTTGTAAAATCTTACTCAATTAAAATAAACAATCACAGACTTATGTTTTATAATATCTTACTGCTTTCTTTCTTTGACTCTTGGAGATGGAGTCATATATTATTATATTATATATAATATACATATATTATTATGTATATATTTTCCTGTAATACATGGAGCACTTTTTTGGATTGGATAAGGAGTGGTTCTTCAGAATTTTTTCCAACTTAGCTGTATGCAAAATTTGAAAATGTGTCATCAGCAAAAGACAAATAAACAGTAATTGCAAGCAAAAACAAAAGGGAAATGTTAGCAGGGAAGACAATTACTTAATGGATTTTCAGGTGGATTTCTTTAATTAACTCTGGGATCTTTATAATTTGATTTCATATACACATATTATCTGATTCTCAGCAAAAACCTATAAAGTAGAGAAAGGAGGTATTATCATTCCCATTCTAAAAAATGGCCTAAACTGAAATTTAGAGCAAAATTTTAAAAAACACATTGGGAGAGTTCAGATGAGAGGTCAAGCAATTGGAATCCTGATGAAGAAACATTTTTATTATGCTGTCAATCAGTCTAAATAAATCTAAGATAGCCCACACTTACAATGGAGCAATCTTTTTCTTTATCGAAAGAAGCAATGGAAGGTGTCTATAATTATATATAGCATGAATAGGAAACAGCACAGTATGCTTCAATCTAAATATTTGGATAATACTATTTTTAAACATAAGAAACTTGTAACTCTAATAAATGTAATGTGAATTTTTAATTTTTATTTAAATAGGTGAATTGCATATATCCATATTATAATCCTTCATAGGTATGATGAATTTAGAAATTAACTGATCATTATTAATACATTTTTAGCACCCTAAGTCATCATTTTATGCCCTGTTTCATCATGTCTTCATTAACTATCTAAATTTTGATATTTGGCAACAAGTATATGAAACTTATCCCTAGAATTCTGTTTCTGGTGTTTCCTGTATCAGATATATTTGAAAGAGTTCACTAATTTTTATGTTGAAGATTGATATGGGAAAGGTCTGTTTTCCTTTTATAAATAATCATCCTGTTTATAGTAGAATTAAGCTTAACAAAAATCAAAAATGGAAAAATACATATACTACTATATTTACATAGGTATTGTTACGATACAAGAATAGTGCATCCCCTTATGGAAGTCATCAGTTTGAGTACGTTTCCAATTGCAAGAAATCATTATGCTGGCATTCAGAAAGACCCATTAAAATCTCAGCTCCTCTTAGATTCAAAAGATTAATGGCTCCTGATAGATCTGACCAAAAATGGGTAAAAGAGAAAAACACATTTAAAAAAATTACACAAAAATTTTAGTCAGGGAGCCTGCAAATATTGGAAAAAATATCTAGGTCAATGAATAAGTAATTTTCTTTAGAAATATTAAGTGATATTTGGATTTGTCATTGGTTGTCACAATGTGCAAGCATTGCATAGAGACTACATTAGTTTTCACTAATAGATTTGGACTAATATGTTAAATATATTTTGATTAAAGTAAAAATTACAGAAAATGACCTTTATTTCTAATCTTGAATGACGTTGCCAAGCAAAATAACAATTCAAAGTAACAAACTATAACAAAGCAAGTAAACCCAATTATAAAATAGGGTATAACCCTAATTATGCTGAGTCTGTAAGAGAAAAACCTTTATTTAATAATAAATGATTCAGAGGTGGAAATTGAACATATCTAGTTGGGACCAGAGATAATTAAGGTTCAGTCATTTCTGTATTGGCAATTACTCCAAGATATGTCTAATTTTTACACAAGCAGTTTGTTAAATGGTGGTTTTTTAATTCTCTTTTAATGGCAATTTGAAACACCAGGATCAAATCTTCCACTTAATAATAAAGCTGATTAACAAATTATTTCAATAATAATTGTAAGCCATGAAAATCCCTTTTATGTAATTTAAATGTGAAAAAGGTTTTAATGACTGTAGAAATAAGTGAGTACATCTTTGAATTTGAGAAGATCAAGAAACCAAAAGACAGGAGCTGGTCCGGTTCAGGGCAATATGAGTAACAACAATAGGCTGTGGAAGAGATGAGTTTAACTTAAGTAAGGAATAAATGCATTTATACATATTACCATGTTATGACACTGAGAAATACAATTTAACTGGAAGTTGAAATTAAGAGAAATAAGATAGAATCAAACTCAATTTTAAATCTGAACTATGCTTATTTCATTTTTTTTTCTTTTTAAGAGAGGAAAATTAAAAAAGTCATTTTAAGTTGGAAAAAATCAGCCATTAAGAAAGAAAAATTTACCCTCAACAGAGAGTTGTGCTCTGCATACTCCTGATGATGGTAGCAGAGATAGTGTGTCGGGGCAGAAACATGGTTTGTGTGTATGTGTGTGTGTGTGTTTGTGTATAGAGATCCTAGCACTGCATTGCAAATACAGAGATAGGTGAGTCTAGGGTTTGGAGAAGGGTATGGTTGCCACCTGTGCAGAGAAAGAATGACTGAAAAACAGAATGAAAGGAATGTCAGAAATCAAGAAGAGAACTATATACAGGGCAGAAAATGAGACAGGGTGATTAATATAAAAAATTGTGAGGCATTTGACTATATGTTGCAGCACATAGACATTATTTGGATTTCAAATTGTTTTCTACTGAGAGTCACAGACTCGCAAGATCCTAAGAAGTTCAACCACCCATTTAGCGCATTCCTTCTCTAACATTTCTGCTTTGCATTTGAAAACCTATAATAATAACTGTCTGTCACTCATTCTCACTTTCCATTTGATGGAGACTGACTGTCTTAAAGGATTATCAAGAATCGATTAGTTTTTATGTCAGAAATTGGAAACAATTATGTCAGTAGAAGGACAGTGCCCAACAGGGGGAACAAATCTGAGCCTTTCCAAATTTCACATGCAAAAGCTTACACCTCCCTCCACATCAAAGTGTGTCTGTTGTTACTCATGTTATTCCACTTCTTACCTCTGAGAAACACAGTCAGTTATATGCACATGGGAGATTGTTCTAGTATTTAGCATATTTGGGACAGGACATAATTGAGAATTACTTTTCCAGGATACAAACTCAGGAGGCACAAGCCATCAAAACATGTAAAGGTGGCAAACCTAAGTAATACCCCAACAATATGTCACTTTTACACAACAGAAAGGGGAGGTGAATCACTGCAAGCCTGGCCATGTTATTTTTTTCTTTCGATCACATTCTGACTTCCGTTTGTCTCATCTCCCTCATGTGAGATGAACTGGGAAGAAAAAAGAATGTGCCTTCAGTTACAGTCAAACCTTTCAAAGGGCGAGTGTTCATTTTTTTCTGCAAATCTTAATATTTTTTCATAATTCAATCTTCTTTTACTTAAACATTTTTATGTTGGTTTTCATTAAAATGCACTTTTATCTTCCTTTCTGATTATGTTTTCATTGTGAAAAGTAACATATACAAAAAAGTAATAAATTTCAAAGCACCCCACAACAATTAGTTACAGAACACATTTCAAAGTTGGTATGGGTTACAGTTCCAAAATTTTGGTTTTTTTCTTCAAGCTGCTCCAAGACATTGAAGACTAAAAGAAATATCAGTATAATCATTTGGCATTTATATTCATTTTTTAAATCCTGTCTTTTCTGTTATAACTACTCCTTCTACTATTATATATCCCTGAAAACCCATGTTTTAATCCTGATTCAATCTTGTGGGAGCAGTTATTTCTTTTTATCCTAACTCAATATTGTAGGAAAGATACTTTAATTAATTATCTCCATGGAGATGAGAGACACCCAAATGTGGCTGTGACCTTTTGATTAGATGGATACATAATTCTGCCCATTCAGGGTGGGTCTTGAGGAGTTTACTGGAGTTCTTTAAAAGAGGAAGCATTTTGGAGAGAGCTTAGAAATGAAAGAGTGGACAGAAACTTCACAACAGAGGAGACACAGATGCCAACACTTGGAGAACAGAGACACAGATGTGTGGAGATGCTTAGAGCCCAGTAGAAATCCCCATGAAATGTTAAGCAAGCCAAAACCTGAAGAGAGCCAAGGGAAGCCAAGAGATGAAAGCCAGCCCTGGAGAAGTAAAGTGAGGAACCCCCACAGGAAAAGAGGCTGAAAGGAATGGAGCTCAAGAGCAAGGGACCAGTGGATTCCAGCCACTCCGTCCAGATGACAGAGGTATTCCTGAACCATTGGCTTTCCTTGAATTAAGGTATCTGTCCCTGGATGCCCTAGTGTGACAATTTTATAGACTTAAAGCTGTAAACTCATAACATATGAAATTCTCCTTTTCAAAAATCATTCCAGTTCTGGTACATCACATTCTGGCAGCTTGTAAACTAACACATTTTGGTACCAGAGAAGTGGAGTGCTGCTGTGGTTTGCAAACACCAAACATGTGGGAACATTTTTTTAAATGGATAAAGGAAAGATTCTGGAAGAATTGTGAAGAACTTGATATAAGAAGGCCTAGAATGCTTTGAAGAGACTGTTGATAGAAATGTGGACTCTAATGGTAACTCTGATGAGGTTTTAGACAGAAATGATGAACGTGTCATTCCAAACTGGAAGGAAGGCATTATTTGAAGATGGAAAGCAGAATTTGAGAGTGATCAATTGGATATTTAGCACAAGAAAATTCCAAACTAAATGTAGAAAAAGCTGTCTGACTGCTCCTTGGAGCTTGTAGTAAAATGGGAGAAGAAAGAGATAAGTTGAGAACTGAACCCTTGGGTACAAAGAAAGCAGAAACTGGTGTTCCAGAAAATTCTGGGCTTCCGGAAAGTGAGACATCAGTGAATAGGGCCCCACATGAGGATTTATCCAAGTACAGAAGTAGTTAGCCATTATAGGACAAGTAAGGATTGCAGATGCAGTTATTAAGAAAGGATTTGTGGAAAGTCCCTTTGACTGATGGGCGTGATCCCAGTGTACTGCATAGAAAATCAACAAAACTGTTGTGGGATCTATATGAATGGAACCACTGCCCACCTGAACTAAAAGGTACAGAAAAGGGACAAAGTGAAGAAAAAATGTCTTCAGAGACAGAGCCATGGGGACTAAGATCTGGAGCCAGGAAACCTTGCCAGAAGAGCAGACAGACCTGTACATGTGGAGAGGGCGAGTATGCCCTGGAAGCAGAGGGTGGGCCTTCCATTTCATTGTCCAGGAAGGGTTGTGCCACCTCAAGATTCGGAGAGTATGGAGTGCATAAACCGTGGACTGGAGGGAGCCTGGTTGACACCCTATTGTTCTGGAGGGGTTGAGTGTACATACCAGAGATGGCAGAGATCCTGGGTTCTACCCTACAGCTTGGAGGGGGTAAATTCACGAAAAAGGTGATATCCCAAATGTCCCACAAGAGTGCAACCACCCCAGTGTTTGGAAAGAGCAAGGCCACTATGCATGCCCTTGGAAAGTATGGGGCTGCCACTTTCTAAAGCCCTGAAGATGAATGACACTCAGACTTCGAAATCTAATGGAACTTGCCCTGCAGGTTTTTGGAACTGCTTGGGTCCAGTGACCCACATATTTCTTCCAATTTCTCCCTATGGAAATGAAACAGACATTCTGTGACTGTCCCTACTTTGTATATTAGAAGCAGATAACTTGTTCTGAGTGTTACAGGTCCAGAACCAGAAGAAAATTTTGCCTTACGTACCTGTAATAGACTTTGAAATGATTTTGTACTGGTTTTAACTTTGTATTGTATTTGTATGGTTACTGAAATGGTTTAAGGCTTTTTTGATATAGTGATGGAATGATTATATTTTGTATATTGAAAAATCATGTCTTTTTATGATTTTTCAGTCCAGAGGGTGGAATCTACTGGTTTGAAAGTATTATGTACCCCAGAAACCCCATGTATTAATCATTTCTTTAAGAAATGATTTTAATATTTTAATATTTTTATTGACAAATCTTCACACACATACATTACACACATGCTATACAATCAATGGCATGCAATATCATCTCATAATTTGTGTATTCATCAGCATGATAAACTTTAGAACAATTGCATCAATCCAGAAAAAGAAATTAAATGAAAAAAGAAAAAAAACTCATACACCATACCCCCTACCCCTCCCTCACATTGACCATTAGTATTTCCATATAGCCAATTTATTTTATCCCTTATCCCCCTATTATTTATTTATTTATTATCCATATTTTTTACTCATCTGTCCTTACCCTGGATGAAAGGAGCATCAGACACGAGGTTTTCCAATCACACAATCACATTGTAAAAATTATGTCTTTATACAATTGTCTGCAAGAATAAAGGCTACTGGAACATAACTCAACAGCTTCAGGTACCCTTCCCTCCAGTCACTCCAATACAGCATAAACTCAAAAGAGATATCTATGTAATGCATAAGATACCCTCCAGGATAAACTCTCAACTCATTTTGAAATTTCACAGCTACTGAAACTTTATTTTGTCTAATTTCTCTCTTCCCCTTTTGGTCAAGAGGGTTTTCTCAATCCTTTGTTGCCAGTTCCCTCCCAGCTCATCCTGAGAGGTCTGCCCCACCTTGCCAAGGAGATTTATACCCCTTGGAGTCTTGTCCCACACAGGGGGGAGGGCAGTGAGTTCGCCTGACAAGTTGACTTAGAGAGAGAGGCTACATCTGAAGAACAAAAGAGGTTCTCTAGGGGTGAGTCTTAAGCATAATTATAAGCAGGCTTAGCATCCCTGAATGCCTAAGATAAAGGGCTTGACCTACTGATTTGGTTGTCCCCATTGCTTGTGAGAATATCAGAAATTCTCAAAATGGGGAAGCTGAAGATTTCCTCCTTTCTCCCCAGACCCCCAAGGGGACTTTGCAAATAATTCTTTATTCACTGCCCAACTTACTCTGGGATATATCAGGGCATCACACTAACCTGGACAAACCAACAAGATCTCACACCTTATTCAAGATTCCAAGTACTTATGGTGTGCAACTAAACAGACCATACAAGTTAAATTAGGAAATGCACTACCCAAATTATAAATTGTGCACCAAATAAACCTCTTTTCCTTTGGTCTCATGCAGGAGTTGAAGTTTCAAAATTGGATGATTATCATTCTTTACCCTATATTTTGCTTAGTCCTATCCAGATCAGCTTCCTTCATTTCTCTACTCAAAGTCTGATCCCTTTTTCAACTTTTTAAACTGATTCTCTATGGGCTGCTGCTGACTTTAATAGCTTCAGAGTTCTAACTCTAAGTCTCGGGTGTCACATAAATACCCAAAGTTTCTGGGTACAACTAGGTTATATACAAATAGCTCTATATCTCATAATTTAGAAATAACAGTTATAACTCCTGAATAGATGTGACTGATGTAAGAGGTTATAATCTAGGACTCTTTACAATAGGCCCCAACTTGATAACCCATGCTCACAACTTCAGTTTACCAAGTTTCTATATTATAGTTAGTCCATATGATTGAGACATGGTAATATATGTCTTTTTGTTCTTGAAAGTTCATTCAACATAGAGTCCTTAAGTTTCATACACCTCGTTCTATGCCTCACAACTTCATTCATTCTTTCAGTTGCTCAGTGGGCCAATATATTTATACACCATAGTTCCCCCTCCCATGCCTCAGTCGTTGTACCTTTAAGCTACCTCCATACATTGTGAATCATGCACACTGCTGCCACAGGGACCAGTGTGCAAAAATCCATTCAGCTCCCCATACTCAGTTCCTCCAGGAATATACTGAGCAACAGGTTTGCAGAGGATCATATGGCATCCCTCCCCTAAGATCCTGTGGAACCACCATGTATTAATCTTGAGCCAATCTTCTGGGAGCACCTGTTTCTTTGAATCCTAATTGAATGTTGTAGGGCAGATACTTTGGTCAGTATCTCCATGGAGATGAGGCATGCCCAATTGTGGGTGTGTAGCTTTGATTAGATGGAGATGTAACTGCCCATTCAGGATGAGCCTTAAGTGTTTTTTTTCTTTGTTTGTTTTGATTTTTTGTTTTTGTTTTTGTTTTTGTTTTGCATGGGCAGGCACCAGGAATTGAACCCTGCCTGCTGAGCCACCATGGCTGGCCCACAGGATGAGTTTTGATTAGTCTAGTGGAGTCCTTTAAAAGGGGGAACATTTTGGAGAGAGCTTAGAAACAAAAAAAGTGGATAGAAACTTCATGGCAGAGCATATGCAGATGCCAACACTTGGAGAACAGAGACACAGATGTTTGGAGATGCTTGGAGCCCAGCAGACAATCCCATGATATGTTAAGCAAGCCAGAACCAGGGGAGAGCCAAGGGAAGCCAAGAACTGACAGCCAGCCCTGGAGAAGCAAAATGAGGAATCCCCACAGGAACAGAGGCTGAAGACAATGGAGCCCAGGAACAAGAGACTAGCAGATGCCAGACATGTGACTACCCACCTGACAGAGGTGTTCTTGACCCATCAACCTTCCTTGAATTAAGGTATCTGTCCCTGGATGCCTTAGTTTGGACAATTTTATAGGCTGAGAACTTGTAAATTTGTAACTTATTAAATTTCCCTTTTTAAAAGCTGTTCCAGTTCTGGTATATCACATTCCAGCAGCTTGCAAACTAACACAATCGTTCTCTCATCTGATTAATTTTTAATATTTTGTGATAGGCCTACTTTCTCTAATATCCAAAGGTTGAAGCTCCCTGATGTTCAACTCAGGGTTTCCTCTTCTCACATATCCCTTCTTCCATAAGGAATCTCATTTATTGCCATGATTTTAGATTCCATTTATAGGGTGATGACTCCAGTGTTAATAAAACCAGAATAATCCTTGCTTGTGAGCTCCATATCCAGTGATGACAACATATTTGATATTACCACTTGACTATCACATAGATTATTCAAACCTAACATAGTCACATGTTAAAAATACTTCTTTCCTGTTATCTCTCACCTCAGATAGATGGTGCCTCCATTTAACAACTAGTAGGACATATTCTTGAGACTTGTCTTCAACCCCCTTATGCAAACCAACACCAAATTCATCGAGGTCTGATTAATTTCATATTCCTGCTGAAACAAATTACCACAAACTTAATGGCTTCAAATAACAAAAATTTATTGTCTTTCCATTCTAGAACTTATAAGTATAAAATGCAGTGTTGGCAGGACTCCATTCCTCTGAAGGCTTCAGGGGACAATCAGTTTCCTTGTCTTTTCCAGTTTCTAGAGGCTGTCTGCATACCCTGTGGCCTCTTCCTACATCTTTAAGGCCAGCATCATTTGCTCTCCCTCTTTTTCTCTGTGACCTCTGCTTCTATCACCACATTGCTTTTTCTGACAGAATCTCTTGTCTTACTTTTGTTCTTTTATGGACGCTTGTGATTAAATTGCGTCCATCCAGATAATTCCAGATAATGTATCCATCTTAAGATCATTAATTTAGTCATACCCTCAAGGTCCCTTTTCTCATGTGTGCCAGTTTGAAGCTATTATGTACCCCAGGAAAGCCATGTTCTTTAATCCTCATTCAATATTGCTGGGTGGAATCTTTTTTTATTGTTTCCATGGAGATATGACCCACCCAACTGTGGGTGGTAACTTTTGATTAGATGGTTTCCATGGAGATGTGTCTCCACCAATTCAAGATGGTGCTGGTTATAGGAGCCCTTTAAGTGGGAACCATTTAAGAAAAAGCTTTAGAGCCACAAGAGCTGCTAGTACTGACTGAGCCAATAGAATGGACAGAGACACTGAAGAGAAAGTTAGCAGATTTCACCTGTGCTTTTCCAACTGAGAGGGAAACTCTGAATACCACTGGCCTTCTTGAACGAAGGTATCTTTCCTTGGATGCCTTAACTTGGACATTTTCACAGCCTTGCCTTATGTTGGACATTTTCACAGCCTTAGAACTATAAACTTGCAACTTGATAATTCCCCCCCTTTTAAAAAGCCATTCATTTATAGTATATCACATTATGGCAACTTGCAAAGTAAAACACCATGTAAGGTAATATATGCACAGATTCTATAAATTCAGACACATGTAAATTTTTTGGTGAAAATGTTATTAAGACTACCACAATATCCTACCAACACATATACTTAAACTTTTGTTTTAGTTTCTTATGCTGCTCAAATGCAATAAGCTAGTTTAACAATGGGAATGTATTCATGTACAGTTTTGAGACTGAGAAAAATATACAAATCAAGGCATCTTCAAGGCAATGCTTTCTTCTTGAAAACCAGCTGGTAGAAATCCTGTACTCCTTTGTGACATGACAAGGCACATGGTGGTTTCTGCTGCTTTCTCCCTTCTCTTCTGGGTTTCATTGCTCTCAGTTTCTTGCTTCCATGGCTTTCTCCCTCTTTCTTTCTGTTCACCCCTTTTATAAAGGACTCCAGCAAGAGGGTTAAAACCCATTCTACACCATGCCTTAACTAAAGTAACTTCCTTAAAATGTCCTGCTCTCAACTGGTCCACATCCACGAGAATGGATTAACTTTGAGAATATAATTTTCTGGGGTACATAAATTTCAAACCACCACATATTTCTCTTCTTTCCTTCTTACTTTCTCTTTCCAACTCCAAAACACCATCATCCTTTCCTGGAAACACCTTCTGACTGGTTTCTTGCTAGCATTATACACTCTTCCAGTAAAATTCCTACTACGACCACAAATGGCCTCTTTAAAGTGAAAATATGATCAAATAATTTCCCTTAAATTAAAATATTTTAACAGTTTACCATTAAACTTAGGATAAAATTCAAAAACTTTAAGGTGACCTTGCACAATCTGACTCTTGCATAAAATTTCATCCTTCACCTAATACTCCTGTTCATTTAATCACTATAAGACAGTTATCTGGTTTTCCATGTAGCCAAAAATTTTCTAAGTCTTTGCAAATGCTTTTAACCTATAATGTTTTGCCCCAATCTTTACCTGATATTATAAAATAATGAAGTATATTTCCCAGAAGGTTTATACACATGCTCTTGAACTATATAGTATATAGAAAAGAGTCCCCAAATCCTTTTACTATCTCCTCTTTCCTTAGGATAGTGGATTTGACTGCAAATGTAAATTTTCTACAGCAGTACTGTATCTTTCATCTTTGCTTTCAGACCCATTCTCCATTCTTCTTCTACCCTGTTCTATAGTGCCAGGGAATAATTCCTTTTCAAACTACCTTCCAAGCCTAATAACATTTGAACAGGCATAATTTGCTCCTTGTTAATTATAAGAATTAAAAATGTGTAATAACTTACAAGATAATTTTATTTGGATATAATCATTTTAATACAAGGAAGAAATCCTGCTGGCAACATTTTTTAGCCCTCTGAATGCATTAAATTATAGTAGTCTCAAAAGGGCCTACAAATCCATTTGTAACTTACAGATTCCTGCAATATTGGGAAAATTTTTCTTATTTCTGATTTCCAGATGCAAATATCAGAAATTTGAAAGTTTTATTCCATGGTTAAAGTTTTCAATAACTACCAATCATTTTTGGGACAATATTTAAATATATTCAAATGTTAATGTCTATATCGTGTAGTGTATATGTGTGTGTTTGTATGTTTGCATGCATATAATTATCTTAACAATTTTCTGCACTGAGACATCATTTCTCTCTCTCTCCATATACAAATTCTTCTCCCCTTTTCTCCTTGAAACTTTAACCCATCTTAGCCTTGTTTCTTTGTTTTTCAACGTATTACTTAACTATTCTGAATGAAAATTTCCAAATATCAACGGTTTTTATTTACCTCTCACAAAGGTACAGCATAACTGGGCAGTGCTACTTAATGCTGCAGATTACAGAGATGTCTTCCCTTCACATGCCTCTCCTCCTTCTTATGACAGGCTGTAGAAGAACAAGAGGTCCAGCTCAGCATTAGTAAGATTAAAACTGTATTTCTAGTATGGCATTTGCCTATGAATAATTTTGTCAAGGGTGTCTTAAATAACTAACAACTGCTTAAGGGGTGCTCTTTATTTTTCTTCATTTTTTCTTCTATTTAAAAGAAGACAATTCTTTCCATTGCAATTAGGCTGACAGAATTCAGTGATTGGTTTTATTAGCTAAGATTTCCTTCTCTAGATGTTTTATTTTCCAATATACAGATGTTGCCTTTTACGTACAACTCAATATTATTGGATACTATATTTTATTAATGAGGATTTTAAAGGAAATAACTTGCAATATTTTTAGATAATTTAGATTTCTTGATGGACTCTTTTTGAATGCTTTCTGTAAAATGTTTTATGAGAGGTTGACAAGTTGTTAGAACATCTATTTTCTGATAATTAAATGAAATTATTTTATATGATTAAATCTGATTATTAATTAAATATATTAATATTAATCATATTTCCCTTTCTTGATTAATGAAACATTTTTAATTAGGCTTTTCCTTTTTTTATTGCTTTGAGGACCATTTTTCCAAGGACATCTCCTGAGGTTTATTTGAATATTTGCCATCACAGATGCCTCTCTGAATTCATGTTATCTTCTTAAAATCAAGTCTTAGTAGGAACAATCATTGCCTTACAATTTCCATATAAATAAGAACTAATTTTCAGCAGTAGCTTACTAGAGAAATAATCCTTCCCTTTCAAAATTCTCTGTGTACTCCTCAGCTTTTGATGCTCCTATATTTTCTTACCCTGTTTGGAGGAGGAGGTATTAGTGAGATATATATAATGACCAGGCTTTTCTTCATTCTTCGTTTTCCTGCAAAAAACCGACACCTGCTTACTGCACCAACTTCAGATTTTATATCTTAACCCAGTTCTGGCTGCAAATAAATGTGTGAATTAGTAGAAGATAGTCTGCTTCCACTGCACTGAAGAAATTTGCACCCAGAGGTGAGAAAATACCCACATACATGAAGCAATATGAATGTAATTTAAAATAATAGAAAAGTGAGTGAAAGCGAGTGTGATACAGTATGTATACCTCAAGGAGAACAATGGAAGATAAAACAATTATTTCCTCTTCCTTCAAAAGAAAATTAAGATTCAGATTATAAAAAGGAAGGTGTTCAGTTCAAATAAGAAAGGAAGTGGGAGCAGTGGCATACATCTAAATATGCAGAGATGAGAAAGATTAAGAGATACAGGAATAAATGAAGAGAATTAAACTGACAAGATTTATTCAAAAAGTAATACTATGTACATCTAATATTGCTTCTGTGCTTTTTGTTTGTTTGTTCTGTGACAACCTAAAAACGGTTGATAAATTTGAAGATAGATTTAAGTTGGTGCTTCTTAAAAACATTTTAAAATTTGCTTATGTCTATATAAATGAAGATCACAAAGGAATTTGATGTAGTTTTATTTAAATTCGAACAATCTTTATTGGGGGTATGTGTAGGCTCCACATAGCCTCAGGGACTGTGGTTTCAAATGAAATAATACCTGCTTATGGTCCAGTGTTGAAGGTGGGTAGGGGAGCAACATATGAGTAGAAATGTGCATGAAGAAATTATTAAATTATGAATAGTGCATGTTATAATAGCATCATATAAAGTATTAAGGGAACACATGAAGTAGCAGTAAATACTGCATGGTAAGAAAGAGACATAAAGGAGACAAGAAAAGGGGGATTGGCTTTAGAAAGAAGCACTGAAATATGTGTAGGAATCTCAAGGCAAATACTTAAAGGAAAAAGGGACGTAAACTGAGGTACATAAAGTTTCATGAGCAAAGATACAGAAGCCTGGTTTGTGTGTGTTCTAATGCGGTGAAAGCATAACATATAAGGGGAAGTGGAAAGTGGGAAGAGACTTGAAGGGAGCTACAGTAAAAGACTGGTCTGGGTAAAAAATGGCCTAGTTTATTCATAAATTCTTTCATTCTTTAATTCATTTATTCAAAAATATGTATCGAGGGTGGTGAAACAGTGGCTCAGAGGTAGACTTGGCTTCAATTCCTAAAAGCCTGCCCATGCCAAAAAATATGTATATATATGTATATATATTTTACATATATATTTTTTATATATATACATATATACATATGTGTGTGTGTGTGTGTATTGAGTGTCAAACATTGACCTATTAAGAACACTGCATGGACTACAACAAACAAAAATGTCCCTGCTCTGATGCAGATTACATTGTGTGCAGATTATAAACAACACAAATCAGCAAAAGTGACAGGATGTTGGTGGATAAGTGCTTTGGAGAAAAATAGTTAGGGAAGGGGATCGGGAGTGTGTGTGTGTGTGTGTGACTATACGTGTGTGTTTCAGGGAGGTGAGTGTCACAACTGGAGTTAGATTGGCCATAAAAAGAACCACTGCCCTGAAGAAAGAGCCGTTTAAAGAAAGAGTTGAAACAGGTAAGGGTCCTCTTTATGTGGAAACTGGTGGAAGAAGATTCCTGACAGAGTCAGCAGCAAATATAAATGCCGAGAAGACATGAGATGGGAAATTCTCTGAAGTATTTGAGGAAATGGAAAGAAGACAATGTGGTGTCTTAGCTTACCAGGCTTTTATGGCAAACACTACACAATGGATTAGATTAAACAACAGAAATGTATTTTTTCTCAGTTTAAGAGTCTAGAGGCCTACTTCCACCCATGGTCAGTAATGTCCACGTGCTGACTTGCCACAATCCTTGGGGTTCGTTGGCTTGAACCCCTACTTCCTGTGACATGGTGATTGATATCTTCTCCTTTTGCTTCTGACTTTCAGGTTTTCCCCATGGCTTTCTATAACCCTGGCTACCAGTTTCTTCTTTTTATAAGGCACACAGTAATCCAGATTAAAGCCCAGCCTGCTTCAGCTGACTACACTTCAACTAAAAATAACATTTTCAAGAGGTTCTATTTATAATGGGTTCACCCAGGAATAAAGAATAAGAATATGTTTGAATTGGGGTACATAATTCAATCTACCACATATAGCTAGAACAGAGGGAAGGAAGTGAATTTAAAGGAAGATTACATTTGAGAGTTGAGGTGAGATTATTGCGAGAGAAAGTCCTCCTGGGCCTCCTGCACTACTACACATCTGGCTTAGTGTGCCAAGATTTAATGACCTTGGAACATTTTAAGTAAGGCCATTTATCATAGTTTTTTCTGGAGCTGATAACATCGAGAGAAGGAAACATCACTCCTTGGACAAAAAACAAACAAACAAACAAACACATGCTTGCTTACTGCTTGCTATGAAATTGGTGGATTGCCCAATCTCAGAGTTCCTCAGTTGCAATGCAAACCCACTATCTGCACAGCATTCCTTTAATTTTATTGTATCACCTTTATGGGAACTGTGGACAAACATGCAAATATTCTCTTGCTAATTCTTGATATGTCAGGAGTAATAAATTACTTTATCTCAGATTCTGAAGTCCCATGTCTTCTGCTAGCATCCAAGAAACTGTCACAAGCTAATTTATCAGTTTATAAGAAGAATAGGATGAAATTCCAAAACTGACAGCTTTGTTAACAAAGATGGGATGATATCTGAGACATGATTTTCTGGAAGAAGAAGAAGGGCAAAGAATATGAAGGTAGAAGTAATTATAGACAAACCTGGGAGACAAACTGAGGTAAAGGCCAGTAGGTACAGTAGATACATGTAGAAGTCAGGGTTCTCTGGGGAAACAGAGCCAACAGGAGAGATCTATAAATAGGAGATTTTATAAACAGTGTCTCCCACAACTGAGGGGATGCACCAGTCCAATTCCACAGGACAGGCCACAAGTTGGCAACTCCAATGAAACTCTTTCATGAATCCTCCAGGAGAGATTGACTGACTGAAGAAGAGAGAGGGCTTCTCTCTTCTGACTTCTTTAAAGCCTTCAACTGATGAGATTAAATACAATCAGCTATAGCTGCAATCAATGTGCTGATGATTTAGTATAAAGAGAAAAATAAAATTATAAATAAATATATAATTCATATATATATGATGATAGGAGAATATATTGCTCCTTAAACAAGATCAGCAATAAAAAAAAAACTCAGAAAAAATTCTTAAAAATTAAGCACAGAGTAGCACTTCCACTACCAAGAAGAAGGAATAGACATACTTTTCCCCTAGTCCACCCTCCAATAAACACCCTGGGAATTATATTTAAAACAAATATTAGAAGACATCTAATAGTAAAACAAATATTAGAAGGTAGGGAGAAGAAAGCAGACCAGATTTTCTTTTTCCCAAGAGAAAAATGTTAGTGTGTTTCCTGTATTTTCCTAGTATATCTTATATGTTACACTTGATCCTGAAGAAACTGGAGACCTAGAACTATCAACAGGTTCAGAAGGGAAAAGAAAAAAACAAGTCAAGAGGCAAATGGAAAAGAAAGGGCAGTAGAGCAATATAGAAAACTCTTAGGCAATCAATGATCTATCCAAGCTCAACAACATTAAGAATAAAAACAAAACTGTGGTTTTATGCCAGCCATGTCAGTAAAGGCCAAGGAGGAAGTCTAGACTTCCACATTCACTAGGCTGTAATGAGGAGGCCCAATCCTCCCACATCCCATGGTGAAGTTAGAGAAAGTAGAATAGGGCACCAAGACTTTCATCCCTGCTGAGCTGTGCCAATGGAGATTGTGTGGGGAACATGGACTTCCACTCCCAGTTGACAGGAGTGAGGTGCATGCGCCTCTTCCTTTGGGATGGCATTGGAAAGGTTCTAGTGGACAGTTAATGTCTTCACCATGAGACAGGAGAAAAAGGCCTCCTCTCTTCACCCACCCCTGGTGTAAATGGACGCTTTTTGGACAACTGTAATGAGACACTCCTACCCCGCCCATCCAGGGAGGTATCCGAGGAGGTTTAGTGGTGAGTCAGAATTTCCATTCTGCCTATCAGTAAGGAGAAGCCCCCTCTAACCTGTAAATGGAGTCCATATATGCAACCTGAACTTCCACCCCAACTTTGTAGTGATGGAGACCTTTCCTGAGTGGTGTCAGAATAAGCCAGCTAAAACAAAATTTCAATAAGAACAAAATGGACATAATACAATACCCAAATATCCAAGATTCAGTTGAAAATCATTCATCATATGAAGGACCAGGAATATCTCAAAATGAATAAGAAAAGATAATCAGTAGATGCCAACAGTTGAATAATGAAGATGTTAGAATTATCTGACAAAGCAGCCATCATAAAAAATGCTTCAGTGAGCAATTATAATCAACTTTGAAAGAAATTAACTATAGACATTACCAAATAAAGGGGTGTTATAAAGAAGAACCAAAAAAGGAATTTCAGAATTAAAAATCAAATTAAAAAGAATATCAAAATGGTCTTAAAAGCAGAATGCAGTCAATAGAAGAATAAACTGGAAACAAAATAAAGAAATTATCCAATCTGAACAACAGATATTAACACATACACACAGAACAGAGACACAAGGGACTGTAAAATTATAATGAAAAATCTAGCATGATGTCATTAGAATCTCAGAGGAAAGAAAAAAGATCTTGTAGCTGACAAAAGTACTGGAGAAATAAACTGAAAGCTTCCCAAATGTGGCAAGAGACATAAACCTACAGAATAAAAAAAACTGAGCAAATCCCAAACAGGATTAAATGATAAAAACGCCAAGACACATCATAGTCCAGCTTCCAAAAACTGAAGACAGAGAACAAATGTTGAAAGCTGACAGTGAAAATGACATCTTACCTTAGAGGAAAAGCAGTTCAAATGACAGCAGATTTCTCATGAGAAACCATGGGGAATCCATTACAACTGATAGAGAAGTAGAAGATGCAGTATCTTTCAAGTGTTGGGAAAAAAAAGAAATAACTAATGGTTGTTCCAGAAAGAGAGAACACAAAGTTTCCCATGTAGATGATAAGATATCAAAAGGGCTTAGGATTTTAAACACATTTTTAAAAATTGGGCCTAAAATAGTAGTTGTATTTTAATAATGTTTTCAAAGTCAGCAAATAATTAAACCACATATCAATAACTTCACTCTGAAATTAGCCTTTTAAAAATAGCAATTTTTAAAGACCAATTAACCTAGAATATTATAAGTATAATATGTTTCAAAATTCACTTTTAAATATGGAAATAAGTATTGCAATTAAGTAATAAGTAATCTCATATTTTATAAACAATTATTCATTTGTTTTCTGTGAAAAATAATGTCAATTGAATATCAGAGGAAATGGATATAGTGAAAAATTACTTTGATAGTACTCTTAGAAAACCCAAAGTAAAGAATATAATACTATTAAAATGGGATGAAGAATCAATTGTTACGCAGTTATTAGAAAAATAAAAATCCATCAGAGATAAATGTCATGTCCTAAGGAAATAAGAAACGTATGATGGTTGATCTTATCTTGGCTTTTTGATTCATCTAAGGGGCC
The DNA here is from genome assembly GCA_004026745.1 of Myrmecophaga tridactyla. Classification (NCBI taxonomy): domain Eukaryota; kingdom Metazoa; phylum Chordata; class Mammalia; order Pilosa; family Myrmecophagidae; genus Myrmecophaga; species Myrmecophaga tridactyla. Next base: position 30,201 of record PVIY010004995.1, read on the forward strand.
AAAATTCATTTAGAAATTTGAGATAACATTGAAGAAACCAAAAGCCAATGCTTAATTTGAGATGTACCAAATATAATTGATAATTAAGAGAGTGAATCCAGACTAAAAAAGTGCAGAATAAATTTTTAAGTGTAAATGACATAGCAGTGAATTAATATTATTTTCCTATTTTATATTAATCATTACAGTGATATTATTAGCTACAATTCATTTGTTTTGTGGGAAAATACACAAATTCCATCAGGAAATAGCTTTGAACATAACTATTATTTAAAAATACTAAAATGACACAGTCAAATTAATGGAGAATTTTTTCCCAGTCAAGAATGCATGTTGTCGCTTTAAATACATACATATAATCCAGTAGATTGATTCATCAAGCAATGAGATTGACAGAATATTTTAATTCCCTTTAACTTTTTTCTCAGTGGAACAAAAAGTATAAAAAATAAATAAATAGCCAGTACTTGATTCTTCGATGATAAAGTAATCTATCTTTAAAATGCTGTAAACTGGGAATACTGATTCTGGTCACCAAAAGGGAAAAAAAGAGCAGTGACATACTTTTGTGCTGATACTAGTTTATTCAACATGATATATCACAAGCTTTACTGTTTCAAAGCGTTTTCTTATTTCTTTTTTCATGATATGGTCAAGGGAATTGACTGGCATAGCTCAGAGTAGCAGGGATTCAAGCTTGAAAACATATTTCTAAGCCTAGAAATGAAGTTTGTCTGGACAAGTGGGTACAAAGGGACTCTTGGGATATGAATCTGAAGAACCATGCAGAAGAGAAGAAACAGTAAACAGCAAAAATAAATACTACATTGTAGAAAGTATTGACTGTTCCCAAGGTTGTCCTCCAAATAAATCCTCATGGGTTCACAGTTCTTCAATCATGGAAAAGCTGAATAAATGAAAATAAAAATAGGAAGAAAACTAAGAGATTTGGCACATTAAATAGTGGCATTTCCTGTGAAAGAATGTTTCCTAAGCTCAATTACTAGCATCTTCAACATCAGGAGGAAGCAACTGCGTTGGCACTTTAGGCAGAGCTTGGGTCCATGCTGCTATTGCTAATATCCACATTAACAGCAGAGAAGAAAATTATGCCCCAATGGCCTGAAAATAGAAAGATAAAAGTGACAGGTATAATACAGCAGACATGAAAAATGAGATCAGGAAACACAGATGAGTCATAGCCAGAAGTTTCTTAGAACTATTTGTATTATTGTCTCCAAATATATCCTGGGAACAAAGGGCTCACTGCAATAACCAAGAAGCATGACAGTGAAAAGTTTGAGATACCCTGGGCTATACTATCATGACTCACACTAGAGGGATATTGTCAGATCTGTTCATTTTACATGAACAAAATGTAGCAACTCTATTTAGAAAAAAAATGCCATGTTTTTTCCTTGAGATATCCACAGAAAGTATGTCTGTACTAACCATCAATGTTACCCATAATACTCTAAAATATAATAAAGTAGCTGAAATATATATATATATATAATTAATAGAGTGGTCAAGTTAACCACAGAGGACCTTAGATCAAATAAAATGAGCCAATTCAATGATGATGTCATTGTTGATTCTGTTACCCTGTAGGTAAGTGCCCTTATTTTTCTCCTATTTTTTTTGGGGGGGGAGAAAAACTATGAGAGCCTAGGCAACTTTTAGAATCCTAGGGAATGTCACATGATCAAATGTTAGCAATAGGGTTTTCATAATTTTTTCAACAATGTCCTCATTTTAACCACATAGTGGTGAAGTATTTCAACTTCTATTTACCAGTCCACAGAAATAACCAAGGTCTTTGTTGCTTCTATTGTGATTTATATGAATGCATACTTATTTTATTTTACTATATTAATGAAATAAAAAAATTCCCCAGGAAAATTAAATTTTGGTGTATTTTCTTCAAAAATAATTATAGAGTTATATGATACAGAACTATTCCCCTTTTTTACTCTTTTTTTTAAGTATACATATTTTTTTTCAGTATACATATTCAATATATATATCCATGTATTTATTTTACTGGCATAAATATGTGCTTGGGGAATAATTAAATGAGCAAGTATATCATGAAATTTTATAAATTATAGACTGTTTCAGTTGTAAAGTGTTGACGTTGTTACTTGTATCAATAATTGCAAGTAAAGTCAAGAAAATTTGCTCTTTAATTCATTCTCAATATCCATTATCAAATGCAGTAAAATCACAAAGAAACTTGTTCACCACAGGCAAAATTCAATCAATTTAGATGAAATATATGAACAATTTTTGTACTTGCATCTTTTTTACATTCTTTGACAGAAAAACCATAACTATTTGATCCTCCCAATCACATCGCTCCCAAAGTTTTAAATACCAGATTATGTTTCAATGATCTGCATCAAACCAAAATGGCATTAGTTTGAATTCTGACCTCAAGGAAATGCCATTAAAATGTAATTTTAAGGGTTTTCCCTCATTAGTTTAATGAAAGCTACAGCACATTGTCTCGGTTGACTCTTCATAATAACTTGGCCCAGCTTAATCTCCTTTCTCGAACTATCCTTCAATCATTTGTAGGCAGTTGGTGATCCTAACACTTTTTTCTGTCAGTGGTGATTACTATGTACTGCTGAGCATTGCCAATTAAGCAGTGACATATTTTCATGAGTCACTAATTTCAATGAGAACATATGCTAAAGGATAACTTTATTTTTTATATACTTCAATAGGTCACAAAACAGTGTTTTAATATTTAAGTCTTAGGTTCTTCCTATTTATAGTAAAAATAGTCTGTAAATATGTTTATTCTTTTATATCTTATAAAAATATAGATAAGGCAATTTAAAAAAATTAATAAATTCTCTATACTCTTCCATTTATATCTGTCAATAACTTTTATCAAGAAAATATATTGCATTTTTATCAGTTCAAATTCAACACATGGTTTGGGGAAGTCAGAATTCTCACACAATGCAAATATCATTTAAAATCCAAAGTTCCTTGGAATGAAGCTTTCAACAAGAAGACTTTGAATGGAATGCTCTTATTTTTTTTTGATTTACCAATTTAATAAAGCATAAAATTAGAATCAATAATTTATGAACTTTTATTTTGTGGGAACTGAGTATACAATAATAAATAGTACTGACTGGCAGAGGATTTAACATTATGTATGAGAAAGAAATGGAGAAGTGCAAATTCACAGATTATGAGGAGAGAAAAGAGTTTGAGTATTGAAAGAAAATAAGGTAGTGTAGCTGGAGCATGACAAGCAAGGTATGAAATCGTGATATTGGAAAGATAGGTTAGCTGGATCTTAAGGAATCTTGGTCATGATAAGTGATTTATTTTTTATTTTAATTAAATAAAATTCCATTGAACAGGATAGTAGCACGAATTGATTTACATTTTAAAGTAATTTAAGGGTTATGTAAATGCAATTATTCTCACTTGTGTTTTAGTTTCCTTGGCTTGCTCAAGCAAATGCCATGCAACAGTTTGGTTTAAACAACAGGAATTTATTAGTTCACAATTTTGAGACTAGGAAAAAGTCTGAATCAGGACATCATCAAAGTGATGCTTTCTTCCCAGACTTGTGTTCTGTGACTGGCGGCCAGTGATCCTTGGTCCTATCCCACAGGCCTCTCTATCACACAGTACTGCACATGGCGGCATCTCCTGCCCTCTCCCTTCTCCTCCAGGTTCTTTGATTTTCAGCTTCTTTCTTCCCCTGACTTCCTCTATATCTGAATTATATTCTGAGTATAAAGTACTCTGGTAATAGAATTAAGATCCATCCAGATAGAATTGGGCCGCACCATAACTGAAGTAACCTTATCTAAAGGTCCAACTCACAATCCATTCACATCCACAGGAATGAATTACATTCAAAAACATGTTTTTTCTCCAAACCACCCTAACATGTAATTCAAAATATTTATTTTAGAAACAACTATTCCGGAAATTGGCCTATAGGCGTCACTATATTGTACAAGAAATGTTAAGACTGACTGGATGAGTTAGGGGTTGGAGGTGACAAGAAATACGGAAATGGCAAAATGAGTTTAAGATACTACAACTATAGTATTTCAGAAAAATGAAAATGATAGTTCGGATTATGATGGTGTCCCTAGAAATGGATATAAATGGATAGATTTAAACATATTTTAGAGGTAAAGCCAAAGGATGTGGGCTGAATATGCAGATGAGGAAAAGAATCAAGTAAGTCTCATGGACTTTTGTCATGAACAATTGCATAGTAATTGCTTATGAGAGTTTTTTTTTCTATACATTATGAAGTCTGCCTAACATTTACTCATACTGTTAGAAAGAGAAAAAAAGGTTTACTTGACATTTCCTCAAATAAAAAATAAAAGTGAGGAAATACGGTTTTCAGTGACAAATAAATTTAGTTTATTTCATATTCTTTTATTCTAAAATGATTAGAATAACAATTGTCTGATATAACAATACTCATATTCCCAGGTTATCATCATATGGTTGCCTCATTCTGATGGAATTTTCATATCTAGATTGCATATTTGAGTTAGTTAGAAAATAATTGAGCATTACCATTAGCAAAAAAATGTAAATCTATCTAGTTATTTCTGTCATAACTTTATTTTATACATGGTATTCAGAAGCCATGTGGTTCTTTCAATTAATGAATAATATTTGTATTGTTCTATGAAATTTGCATTTACCTTTAATCTATTTTTTCTCTATTTCAAATGCGGAGAAATCGCAGCTGCCAAGATGCATTTAATTTTTTTTTCCCATGGGCAGGCACCAGGAATCGAACCCAGATCTCCAGCATGGCAGGCAAGAACCCTGCCTGCTGAGCCACTGTGTACCTTAATCCTAAGTGGAAAAATCACAAGACGGAAAGGAGGCTGCAAGTTGGAAAAGGAATAGTAGTCAATTATAAAGTTACATGCTAACATATTCAGATGGAAGAGATACAAAGGGCATGTAATAAGAGACAAAATAAGAGCCAAAATAAGAAATGAGGAAAAAATATAAGAAGATTTTTTTTGAAGCATAGGAATTGGCAATTAGCAGAAATCAGATTTCACACTGCAAAAAAAAAGATGCAAACTAATGATGATGTGCAAAATGACAGGTGTGACAGGTATGAATCAGTGATGAAGATATTTACAGATATGTATTACAGCTGTAGGCAAAATTTTGATATAGGTCAAGTTTGTTTTCAGTGCCCTCTCACCTCCCTTCCAGCATCCCTGTATCTTACTTGAAGCACTCAGTGCACTCACCCTGACCCCTTGATGGACTATGCTTTCCTCCTTCTGGTGTCCATGTTAAGTCAGCAATTTCTGATCAACACTCCATAAATGACACAATCCTGTAAATTATTTATATTCATTCAGGTCTTGACTCCTCATGACTATCTAATTCAAGAAAGCACATTCATTGTTGCTAATGATTAGATGCACTGGCAGTCTAAGTGCCATGATTGTATCTCATTTCACACATCCACAGACAAGATAAATGGTCTTCAAGATTGACAATAAAGTAGGAAATGGGGACAGAATGTCAGTCTAGCAATGGCGATTGTCTGTAGCAGGCTGGCCTTCCATGAATGTAGAAATTATATCAAGTGGTTATTTTCTGAGTCTACATATACATGAGATTGACCAACAAAGTATCATTATAGTCCTTTGCGTATGCATCCAATTAAGAACAATTTGAGTAAAAATATAACTTATAAGTTCTACTTTTTGAATAGGCTATCAGCAGTGAGAAGAATTACATGAGAAATGTAACAAATGAAAGGACTAATAGATATTGTGTTCAGAAATAATCAGAATATGTATAGAAATTTTTTTTTTAATTTCATTTGTACTAATAAAAATGTATCACTTTAGAAAAGATCATGTTTTATACAGAAACTGTTTATTTAATGACATGTATTTACCAAGCATTATTTTTCCAAACTATTATAAAACAATAAACCAGCACTGAGACACACATATGTAATTGAAAAAATAAAATAAAATTGCATGACGATGTTTTATAGAATAACACATTATGTTAGGAGATACTGAAAATACTAGTACTATGTAAATCAAATATCATTTAGTCACATTTTAAAGAATGAATTTTAAATACAATTTAATAAAGTGTTGAAGAAAACAAACATAATTTCAATAACTAAAAAATTTCATTAACAATAGCAAAATAGAGAAATAGATATAAATATAATATTTAATAAACCATAACAAAACATACAATTATATTGTTTGATCCTGTATTTGATAGAATGCTTATTTTGAAATTCCAATAATTAAATTTTGAAATATAATTGTCCAAATAGTTAATTGAATTCTTTATTATTTCACTGCTTCGGTAAATATAAAGCTATAACACATATTTATTCTACTTATTCCATTCCAAATAACAAATTCAAATAATATGTTATAACTGTTCCTTACAAAACTTGGCTTGTCCTCTTATTCAGAATATTATTTTCATATGCTCATAGTAATAGAATATTATGATACATTCATAATAAATGACAAAATCTCCAGATGTTTAAATGCAATGTATATACAAATAATCCATTATTTTGTGTCAGGCAGCAATGAACAGACAAATGATATGGTTTTAATGACAAATGAAAGTATGAAACAGCAAACACTAAAAAAAAAAACTGACAAGAAAAATAAAAGAACAATACTAACAGTAAACCAAAAGTTACTCTACAATAAAAAAGAAAAATCCCAAATACCATAATTAGCATTTAACTAACCAGCAAGAAAATTGCCCTTGTATTAAATGACAAAGTGTAGAATGCCATAGGTCATCCCCAACATCCACATCATTCAACTCTTGAAAAATTCCTTCAAATGTTCTCACTCTTGCCTAATAATCCTATAATGTTTGACTTCACAATTGGTCTCCCTATCATCACTAAAGTTGCAAAATTGTATTCTGGGCTCTGAATAGCACACACCTAAATACAGTGTGTTCTTGGTTGAAATTCATATTTAATATATAGAAACCAACTTTTATAGTTAAAAATAAGTATATAAAAGTGATTAACAAAGTATCATCCTATGTCCCCTTAAGTTTTTGAAATACCATTGCTAATCCACTAAAAACTGGTGGTTTCAGAGCCACAGTGTGCTAGCCAGTTTCTAAAATGATGCTCAGTGATGGTCTGTGGAATTCAAACCCATATATAGTCCTCTATCAACTAAAGCCAATTGATTTGTAAGGCCACTAGGATATTGTGGAAATGATGGTGTATGATTTCTTAGTTATTGAAAACCAGAGGAAGTAAAAACTTGCATAGTGGAAATAATGTGTCCGTTATAATTTGAAAAGTATAAATAATACTTAAAGAACTGTGTGATCCAGAGAAGGTCATTTCCAGGCAAAGTCTTGAAAGTGCCACCTGGTTTCTTTTTGACGCTTGTGGTAAAATGCAAGCAATGGTAAAATAGGGGGAAAACAATGTCAAACATAAAAGAGCCAGGACGTTCTGAGTTTGAACATTCTCAGGCTCTCCACATGGTAAAATACCTTAAACTTAAGGGTTGTCTCCAGGGCAAAGACCAAATCTAAAGCATGTTTAGGGAAATATGGTTGCATAGTTTCCGATTGCTGCTGTAACAAACTAACATAAGTATAGCAGCTTTAAACACCGCACATTTACTGTCTTACTTTTCTGGAGGTCAGAAGCCCAAAATGGGTCTTATGAGATCAAAATGAAAGTGTCTGATGGAGGGATAACCAAATCAATAGGCCAAGCCCTCCATCTTGGGTTTTGCCCCTATGAAACTTATTTCTGCAAAGGATAGGCTAAGCCTACTTAAAATTATACCTTAGAGTCACCCCCAGAGAACCTCTTTTGTTGCTCAGATGTAACCTCTCTGTAAGCTGACACCACAAGTGAATTCACTGCCCTCCCCCCTCTACATGGGACATAACCCCCAGGGGTGTAACCTCTCTGGCAACATGAGACAGAAATCCTGGGATGAGATGGGACTCAGCATCAAGGGATTGAGAAAACCTTCTTGACCAAAATGGAGAGGAGAGCAATGAGACAAAATACAGTGTCAGTGGCTGAGAGAATTCAAACACAGTTGAGAGGTTATCCTGGAGGTTATTCTTAAGCATTATATAGATATCCCCTTTTTAGTTTATGGTGTAAACTAAGAAGTTTGTGGTGGCTAGAGGGAAGTACCTGAGACTGTAGAGCTATGCTCCAGTAGACATGTTTCTTGAAGATGATTGTATAATGATATCGCTTTTGCAATGTGATTGTGAAAATCTTGTGTCTGATGCTCCTTTCATCTATGGTATGGACAGACAAGTAAAAAATATGGATAAAAATAAACAAATAGGGTGGGCAAACGGTGGCTTAGTGGTAGAGTTCTCACCTGCCATGCTGGAGACCCAGGTTCATTTCCCAGTGCCTGCCCATGTAAAAATAATAATAAATAAACAAACCAATAATAAAGGAAACAAAGGTTAAAATAAACTGAGAAACTCATGGTGATATCTGCTGGGCTCTAAGCATCTCCAAACATTTGCCCATCTGTGTCAGCTCTGGGCTCTGATAGCTCTGAGGCTTCTGCTGTTTTTCCTCTTCTCTAATTCTGACACTCCTGCCCCACTCCTATAAGGATCCTTATGATTTAACTGGGTAATTAATTAAATTGGTTAATCCACTTAAATGATTAATTGATTTAATTATCACCCAATTAAATTATTTGGACAACCCAGGATAATCTCCTCACCTCAAGATTCTTAACTTAATTACATCTATGAAGTCCCTTTTTCCATACAGGGTGACATACTCACAGGTTTCAAGGATTGGGAAAAGGACACCTTTTGGAAGCCATTATTCTACTTATGACAATAGTCTGATAATGAAAAAAAAGGATATGACTATAAAATCCTTTGTTATACTCTCAGAAATATCTAAGGTATTGCCTCAGAGAACCAATATGGCAAATAAAAGCTCCAAGAATACAAGGCATTATTTTTCAGCAGCCTCAGCTGAAGCACAAGTATGGAAGTATGTATCTCAAAGAGATTTGTGTATGTGGCTTTTGTTCAGTGGAAAGAACTCCAATAAGATTCATAGAAGGTCCAAAACTGCTTTAAGAAATTGTAATACACTTTCAGCTTGAACTTAAAGAGATAAAGATAAATAAAATGAAAAAAATATCTATTAGGCATTCAAACTTCCATAGATAACAGGCAGCCTCAGGTGCAAACATGGCTAAGTTTCATTTAAAAAGGAGATACTATTCACATAACAGATCTGAGAGCCATAGTATATCATTCCCATACCTTGAGCCCTAATCAAGGAACTGGCAACAAGTGCCATGATAGATTTCAGAAATGTCATGAAATAGTTCTACTACCTTTCTCCCAGCTTTCTTCTTTTTTAATAGGAGGATTTCTACCAGTTTTTCAAGACATGTCCTCTCATTGAATGTTGGGTTTATGGGGTATAGGAAAGATAACTTATCTCTCTAGTTCACAGATCTTCAGGTCAAGAGGACCTGCACTCTAGGCACCATATCTGAGATGTCTCATCCATACCTGGACATGATGTCCTTAAAGATCAGCTATTGTATTCTGAAATAATGTTAAAGATGGAGGAGAATTTGGAGAATGTTTAGAGAGAAGACATATATTTTGCATATGAAAAGTGCTCATGAATCATTGGAGGCCAAAAAGTAAACTGGGTTAATGAGTCTTCAAGAGAGGCCCCAGTAGTTCGCAATTCCTTATATTTACATGCTTAGGTAGCTCCCTTGCACAATGAATAAACTCTATGGACCAATAAGATACTGTGGAAGTGATGAGTGTAACTTCTGAGGCTAGAACATAAAAGACATTGAAACTTCTGCCTTAATATCCTAAATTGCTCACATAGAGGAAAACCATCTAACATGACTTTGGGACACTGAAGCAGCCCTGTGCAGAGACCTATCAGAAGAGGAATTAGGGCCGTCTGTCAACAATCAGCATCAACTTGACAGCAAGGTATGTGAGTTAACTTTGAAGTGGATTTTCCAGCCCAAATTAACCATTCACAAGACTGAAGACCTGAATGAAGCCTGCCAGCAATTTTATGATGGATCCCTATCAAGAATTGCCCATTCAAGATAATCCACCCTAAAAAGCCATGAGATACAAATGTTTATTATTATTTAAATCACTAAGTTTGGGATAATTTTCTATGCATCTATAAATAACTAATACAGGCAATTTCATTCCAAGATGAAAAACAGCAATTTAATTTTTTCCATAATGGTTTTCATCAAGGAGTTCTTGCATATACAAACAAGTAAGAAATTCCATCCCTTTCCCCTCATACAGGAAACATAACTCATGACAGAAAGCTATCATATATGACAAGACATTTTGCCCTGACTTTAGGGGTCTACCTTCACAAGCTTTCTATTTCAAACATAAAGAGATATGATGACAGGTTTCAATTCATTGGTTTCTTCAAAACTTCAATTTCAGAAAACTTGTTCTTGCAATATGACCCACTTCAGTTCCATGTTTTTCTAACCAAATAAATCTAGTTGTCATATCCTCCAACATGTGATGCCTTGCATTTTAACAGTACATACCTCCAGCCAAAGGATAACTAGCTTTCACTCATTCTGTAGAGTTGTACAAATTACCAAGTATCTATAAAAGAAAAACAGAAGTAATGTCAAAATGACTTTTGAGAGAGGTTTCTCTATTTTATCCTTTTAATTGGTGATATATTTCTTAAATGAACTATGCTGCCTCACTTTAAAAGCCTTATTTTAAAGATGAAATAGTTTTAAATAAAGATCGATGCTTCACTGCCAAGTATCTATAAAAGGAAAACAGAAGTAATATCAAAATGACTTTTGAGAGAGATTTTTCTATATTATCCTTTTAATTGGTGATGTATTTCTTAAATGAACTATGCGATCTCACTTCAGTTTAAGAATAAAATAGTTTTAAATAAAGATCGGTGCTTCACTGATGGCACTATGAAAGCATCAATTCTTATTATTTCCAATTTTATCCATTGAATGCTTTTCTGGAAGTTGGGGCAGTGAAAGTTTTCCTGGAATGATCTGGGATTCTAGACAGTTTATTTTACCTAAAATATCAGGAGCCTCCATATTATTTGTTTACACATATAACTTTTTTAACATTTAAAACATGCTGAAATTGGCAAAGTCCCTTGAGGAATGGGAGAAAAAAATATGGAACTATTAAACTTTACCAACAGGGAATCACCGGATACTGCGTCAAACTTTAGGGACACCCAAATCAATAGGCCATGCCCTCAATCCTTAAGCTTACTGTTGTGAAGCTTATGTAGGTAGCGGAGAAGCTTAGGCTATCTATAAGTATGCCTTAGAGTTACTTCTGGAGGACCTCTTTTGTTGCCCAGATGTGGCCTCACTCTCTAAGCCCAACTCTGCAAGTGAAATCATTGCCCTCCCCCCTAGGTGGGACATGACATCCAGGGGTGAAAGTCTGCCTGCTGACATGGGTGGGAGATGAATTCCAGGAATGAGTCTGGCCCTTTCATCATGGAATCAACAATTCCATTGTGACCAAAAGGGGGAAAAGAAGTGTAACTAATAAAGTATCAGTGACAGAGAGAATTAAAACAGAGTTGAGAGGTTGCTCTTTTGCAAGCTTCAATTAGATATTGCTACCTATCATAACTTGCCAAATCTCAACCAAAACCATTCCAGCCAATCCTAAAGAATACTTAGGGCAATGTATAAGATTCTACAAAGGTTTCATGCACTAGAGCAACTTTCCAGAAACCTTCAATCTCCAGATGAGTCCCTGATACAGATAAATCTTGAAACCTAGAGGGCGCAGCCTCTTCAGAACATCAGCTTGTACCATCTCTCCACCCCATATTATTCACAGCCCCTTCCAACCTGAAAAAGTTAAAATGGCCATATCCCAAATACCCTAAAGAGAGGGACAGAAAGATCAAAGGTGATGGTAGAATTGTACAGAGAAGATAAGATTTAACAAATGAATATGATTGCTGAATCATTAAATTGATATCTCTTTTAGTCTCCAGTATTTTAGAGCAGCTAGAAGTAAAAACCTAAAATGGTGGAATTGTAACCCATGCCAAACTCTGAAATCTGTTATGCAACTAATTGTGGTGCTATGCTTTGAAATCTATTGCTTTTTTGTACATATGTTATTTTTCTCAAAAAAAAAAAGAGTCAATTGTGATGATTAGAAAAAATCATCCAATGTTCTGGAGCAGCTAGAAGGAAAAATCTGAGATGATGGTATGGAGTCCCATGACAAACTCTGGGATCTTTCCTGTAACTACTTGTTGAAGAGTGCTTTTACCTTTTTTTGTTTTGTATATATGTTATATTATACAATACAAATTTCAAAAATAAAAATAAATCATATGATATCACTTTCTTTGCAAGTGTCAAGAATTAGAATGATTAAAATGAATTTCAATTTTCCAGGACAGGATTTTAAAGAATGTTGAAGGAATTTATATGGAAATGAATTTTACTGCCTGTATATTGCACAAATGTCTAAATAATATGCATAAATTCTTGTCAATTTCCTATCTTTTTGGAGGCACAAATTCATGTCTCATGTGAAATATGAAGACAAAGTTAATTTTTTCCTGCAGTTCCTATGAAAATTAAAGGAACTGTTTGTAATCTAAGGTCTAAAGTAAAATTTTAAATAAGAAAGATAAAAACCACTTCGTCAGGTCCTCAGAGGCCTTACATTTATTAGCAAATATTTCACAGTTCAAAGACTTGCCCTAAATCTTTTCCCTAAACATATTCTTTTCCCGCAAACTAAGAATATTTTTGTTACTCGGGATTGGACTTTCTTTTTAAAAATATTCTAGATTGATACGCAAAATTGTCTATATTCAATAACTGCAAAGTTATATAACTTCAAAGCAAGACTAGATGCAATTTCCCCAACTAGAATTTTTTTTCCTTGGAAGTATCTTACATTGGCAGCCAATTTATAACCAAAAATGTGTTTGAGGAGAATGTAATTAGAGTAAAAGGAAACAGTTAAGTAGTTTGAAATTTTTTTTGCATGGGCAGGCACAGTTTGAAATTTTAATATCATCAGTCTTACAAATTCTGAGGCCTTCTCCTGGAAAATAGTAATTTATTTGCCATAGCAAACAGAGTAGTGAAATTCTTGGGCCAGGACACATCATGGGCACTGGTTCTAGTATTGGAAAATTTAGTCTTCTTTCTTCTATGGTTAATAAGTACAAAATTGAGATAATTCTGTACACTCAGTGTATCTAGAATCAGAATTTGTGAGTGATAAACTTCTAACATGCAGATTTTTTAAATATCTCACTGTCATTGCAACTCAAAATATGATCCCTGACTCTCTTTTTCACTAATTATATCTAGTTTCAATGAGTACTTTAAGGCTACTGCTGAGGTAATTTGTCAAATAAGGAAGCCGTCATTTTCTACTATAAGTTTGATTATTATTTCCTTTATGCAAACAATATAATAAGTTATTATTTTTTTCTTTATCCATAAGACCATACATTCTCATTCTTATGATGTTCATGCTATAAGCCTTACACTCACTATTCTGGGAGAATTTCTCAAAATATCCCAAGAGTTGGAATTATCCTCCACGTGTTTTAGTCTAGCCTCTAAAGTGAATGGATCAACATTTTGCAATTACATTTCAATTACCTTTTAGTTTCTCTGCTTTCATATGTATCTGTATCTCAATATGCTATTATGAACTTTTGTTCTTCTGTTATCCTGGGTGTTGATTTACAACCTCTCACTTACATTCCATAAAAATGATATCTTGTACCTTATTAACAGCATTTATCTAATATTCTAAATACTTTTATCTTTAGTTTAATATTTTTAGGCAGCTTGTCCTACAAATCTGCAGTATAGTATTCCTTTTCTCTTAGTTCTCAAAATCTTTTCACAGCCCATATTTTAGATCGGATTTTTTTTTGTTCATTCATTTTTTTATAAAATAGCTGCCCAAACAGGGCCAATGCTTGCCAAGGACGAAAATATGAGACTTTTGCTTTGTTGATGTCACTACTTATTTAGGTACTGTGACACCCTGCTCCCTAATTTACAGCCTGAGATGGAGGAATACATTTCTTCCCCTAAAGTCTGGCTTCTTTAATACCCTTATGTATAGCACAGGTCTCCTAGACTCAAGTGCTATTGCTTCTCTAAGGACTGCTTTGTAGATGTTTTAATTTTAAAAAATCACTACTCTGTGGCTTCTGATGATTTTGATTTTGCCTATAAATCTCACGTAGTGGAGCGTTTATAACTCCCAGGATGAAAACCAGGGTCACTAGTCCCTCCTGAACATTCTGATAGATTGAAATTGAGAGAGGCAGTCTCAGGAAGGTTTTGGAAAGATATAAACTGAGAAGGAAGAATAGTGTAATTCATTTATAGTTACTCAGGTTTTATAGATCGTAGCTAAAGCATCTCTAATTCTGCAAGCAGTAATCTGTGAGGAAGGCTGTAGTTGTATGAACCATGACCAGGCCAAACCATGCTTCTCTGATTGAGACAGTGTAATACCTCCAAGTCACCAAATATGTTTTTTGATACACCTCCAGTTATTTACACCTCATGAAAAACTTTCTCAGATTTTAAAAATAAGTTGTTAGTAAGCCTTAGTTTTCAATGATTTTGTTATGTTTTTTAGTTGTGCTCTAATTTTTCTGCCAGAAAGGCATTTCATTGGAATTTAAGAGGGAATATAGGAAGTCATAAAAATACTTTTTAGACAACTAATTAAGCTTAATTTTCTGGAAATTCCACTAAGACTGCATAATATTGTGCTTTATTAAGCCATTTTCTTTAATGTTTTATATTAACTGACAAAATTCCATCGATAGTAACTTTCTTAAAAATAGTCATCACCATTTTATATACTGATTATTATATATTTCTAAGCAGATTAGTTAGTGAATAACTTTCAGACTATGATAAAATTCAAAAGATGTATTCAAAAAAAAGTCTATACAAATTTATGCAGATATTTTTTCAGGTTGAAAAAGGCTTCAGTAATGGACCAGCATGGAAGTTTCTTTAAAAAGCCACACTTAAGATTGGAGTTGTCATAGAAATCAATTTATTAGGAATTACATCTATAATATTGCCAATTTAGCTTCTATTTAATACTCTCATATCATAATACTTCCATGTTTACGTCAAAGACATTTGGCTTCAGGATGAAATATTCATTATGAAGCTCAAAAGATAGCAACGAATTTGACTCACTGTTTTTTTCCTTGATGTATTCCCGTGAGCTAGACAAGCGCTGAATAAGTACTTGGGGGAAAAAAATGATTTTATAGACTACCTGACTAAATTATTCTTTAAGATCAGTCATATACCCAGTTTGTTCTTTAGAACCTTGGCTCTGATTTTCTTTTGGGAGGACTCAAAGTGAGCACTATTTTCACATAATATTAAGAGGTCATTTGTTTTTTTCACTGTGTTAACATATGCACTGATGTTCCAAAAGCAATGATGGGTAAACTATGACACTGGCAACAAACTGTAATGTTAGTCATGGTTTTTCACTGCTATGGACTCATAGAAAAATATAATACCAGTATGCCAATTTAGAAGTCCTTTATAAAGCGGTAACAATTGTCAATTTGATTAAATCTAGACCCTTGAGTACATACATCTATGTGACAAATGGGGAAGAATCCATGAGTAAAATAACTTCTTTGCATATAGCTCCATAGTTTCTTGCAGGCACTGGTTATTCAGACTTAGATACTTTGGCATACAATATATTAAAATGTGGCAATAATATCAAAATGTGATGTAATGTGTAAAAAGTAATGAAAATAGAAAATTTAAGCAAAATTCATGTACAAAAAATAATAAGTAACTTGCTGAAGAAGAAATTTCATGGTAATCATGTTGAATATCTGGTTATCCACCTAATGGAAGTATTTGTAGCATGCACTATTATTATATAAAATGTATAAATAACTATGAAATGAAATGCAGAATGGAAAAACCAGCAAATGTCATATTCTTTTTATGCTCTTATAACTTTTCTCCAAGGCAATAAAAGTAAGCATATAAACAAAGAAATTCCACTAAAGAAATTCATTCTAAGGAAATAAACTGTGAATCATACAAATATATGTGTATAAGAAGTCTTTTAGTAACTATTCCTGGTAGTAACATAAATTTGAAAAATTTCTAAGGTCTGCAATAGGAGACTGACTATCAATTATGGAATATTCTGATGATTATAAAATGTATAGAGCCTGGTAAAATGCAATTATAGTTATGTGCTTTTTGATAAAAATGAGTAATAAAAATATTTAGTAACAAAAGTAGATGACAGAACAGAGGGTGTTTGATACTATGATAATTTGAAACTGTATGTACCCCAGAAAAACATGATGTTCTGAACTCTAATCCATTCCTGTGATATGAACCCATTATAATTAGGACTTTCTGTTGAGGATACCTCATTAGAGTGCAACCCACCTCAATCAGGATGGGTCTTAATCTTATTACTAGAGTTCTTTATAATTGGAATGAAATTGAGGCAAAGAGAGAAAAGCCACGGAATCAGGAAGCTGAAATCAAAGAAACCAAGAAGAAAAGGGAGAGAATAGCAGACACAAACATATGCCTTGCCAGGCAGCAGGGGAATGAAGCATTGCGGTTAGCCAGTCATCAGGAAGAAAGCATCCCCTTGATGATGCCTTCATTTGGACATTTTCTCAGCCTCAAACCATAACCTAATACATTCCCATTGTTTAAGCAAAACCATTTCATTGCATTTGCTTAAGCAGCCTATGAAACTAAAATCAATAACAATAGCATATCTACTAAAATCAAGGGAAAATATCAGGAAGGATTTCAAAAATATGTGCTTAGCCTTGAAAAAATCTTCCCACAGATTCAGTGAATAAAAGGGCAAATTCACTTGCTTAGAATTCTGGAGTGCACAAAAGACTGGAGAAGGGCTCTACAAACACAGAATCAAAGGAAAAGGGAAATAGGTAGGAAACTTCTGTCCTAGACCTGACAGTCCACTCCCAGTCCCTCACTTAGACCCTAAGCAGCTTGGAGAGTGGTGTAGAGTCTGCAACCCAGATCTTCCCACCTCCCATCAGGGAAAGCAGTGATGGAAGTTGATCCAAATTCACCCACAGGGACCCAATCCACAGAGACCCAGGGTAGAACACAAGCTGCTGAGGAGTGCTGCAAAAGGTCCCTCCAGGAGGGAAACACAAAAAAGAAAGAAATAGAGATAGAGAGACCCCAATAAAACTGCAGTTGGAAATTTCAGAGTTTACTCAATCAAATTTCTAGCGATTGGACCACCTAAATAAAAAATGCATTTTCCTGGAGTGACCCACCTTTCTAGATTGACCCCATCTGGTTCCCTGGGACAAGATACCCTATCTGGGAAGAAACCAGAGGCAGAAAAGCCTCACAGAGAAAAAAAACAGGAGGAGGGTGTTAAACTGCACTGCTGTAGGACAGCAAGTTCCCAGAACTGAAAAGAATAAGGAAAATGGGGAACTGGAAAGGGAGAGAATTTTAGAAAATCATAGAGGCTGGGGAGAAAATTCTGCACAAATACAAATAGAACAGATTATTAAGATTCCTGAGAAGGAATAGAGGAATGGAAATTTTCCATTGGAGGTGAAACAATTACACAAAACTTGCAATCTTAAAAACTGTATTATATATCCAGGGCAAAATCAGTTGAAGAAGAGCTGAGAAAATCTGAACAGGCAAACATGGGATATTCTAAAGGTGTAGAATAAATTGCATAAAGTTTCAAATAGCCTTAACACAAAGCCAATCAAAATAAAACCCTATACAATAAACCCTTTGACAAGAGAGAGAGATGGACCTTCAGAGTTAACTCATCAAGATAATCACATGCCTAGACATCATTAAAAAATTGAAAGTCATACTGAAAAACAGAAAGATGTGGCTCAGTCAAGGGAAAAATTATAACTTCAGAGTAGAAACAGAATTTCGAACTGATCAAAGAAGTTCAAATAAATCTCCTAAGTCAACTAAAAAAGATGAAGAAAAACATACTTAAAGAAATAAAGCATATTTAGAAGACAATATGTGAGCCTAAAGAAGAATTTGAAAGTATAAAAAGAAACATAGCAGAACTTATGGAGATGAAAAGCACAATAGTAGAGATTAAAAAGGCATGTAACACAGATTTGAATAGGCAGAAGAACCAGTGAACTAGGAGACAGGACAATTGAAACTATGCAGTCAAAAAACAAATAGAGAAAATAATAGAAAAGCTTGAGCAGTGATTCGGGATTTTAGTGACAGCATGAAACTCACAAATATATACACCACAGGTATCCCAGAAGTAGAAAAGAAGGGAAAAGGAGCAGGAAGAATATTCGAGGAAATAATGGCCTAATAATTCTGAACTCTATGCTCTATTATGATATAAATATATGTGTTCAAGAATCAAAACATACTCCAAACAGGACAAATCATAAAAGACCTCATCTAAGATACATACTAATCAGAATGTCAAATGCCAAAGATAAAAAGAGAATTTTGAAAGTAACAAGAGAAAAGTGAATCATCATATACACAAGAATTTTCAGTAAGGCTAAGTGTTAACTTCTTATCAGAAATCATGGAGGTGAGTGGCAGTGGTATGAACGGAAAGAGAAAATCTGCCAACCAAAAATTCCTTATCCAGAAAAACTGTCCTACAAAAATCATGGAGAGTTTAAAATATTCACAGATAAACAGAAAGTTTGTTAACCAGAAATCAGCCCCACAAGAAATTTTAAAGAGCAATCTGCAGATTGAAAGAAAAAGACAGTAGGTAATGGCTTGGTGTAGGGTGAAGAAATGTCCTCAATATACAACTCTAATCTTTAATTCTTATAAAAGTCAGAATATAAGTGAATAAGAAAAGTTCATATTTCTCTGATAATGAACATGCAAAATATAAAGTGGTAATGTGAGAAAAAAACATAAAACAGGGAAATAGAGGGATATAGAGCAAAAGGAAACCAATAACTTGACAAATATGATAAATGACCTTGACCTAACAGACATATATGGGTCATTGCACCCCAAAACAGTAAGATACACATTCGTCTCAAGTGCAAATGTACCATTCTTCAAGATAGACAATATTTTGTGTCACAAAACAAGTCTCATTAAATTTTAAAAGATTAGAATTATACAAATCATCTTCTATGACCATAATAGAATGAAGCTGGAAATCAATAGGAGGAAGAGAACTGGGAAACTCCAAATATATGGAAGTCAAATAATACAGTCAAACAATCAGTGAGTTAAAGATAAAATATATGAATATTTCTATATACACCTTGGAATATTATTTAGTCATAGAAAGAAATGAAGTTCAGATCCATGCTACAAAACAGATGAACCTGAAGACATCATGTTGAATGAAATAAGCCAGACACAAAAGGACAAATGCTGCATGATTTCACAGATGTGAAATAATTCAAAAGAGCAATTTTTTAGAGGTAAAAACTAGAAAACAGGTTACCAGGGGCCAGGATGGGGGTTCAAGAATAGTGAGTTAATGCTTAATTGGTGCAGAGTTTCTGTTTGGAGTGATGGAAAATTTTGGTAAAATACTGGTTATCGTGGCACAATATTGTGAATGTAATTAATATCATTTAAGTATATATTTGAATGTGCTTAAAAGGATAAATTTTAGGTTCTATATATGTTACTAGAATAAAAATTTTAAAATAACCACAGTACTGTACAACACAAACAGGGAAAAATAGTGCAAACTGTGGACTATAGTTTATAGTATAATTTTAATATTGTCTCATCAATTGTAACTGAGGTACCACACTAATGTAAAGTGTTAATAATACGGAAAGTTGTGTCTGTGAGGTGAAAACTGTATTTTCTGTATGATGTTTCATAAAATTGCAACTCCTCTAATAAATTAATATTTAAAAAAAGAGTGCTTAGCTTTGTGTGGTTAGATTAAAAGGTGATTTTTTTAAATGTGTTTTTTCTTATCTGTAGTTCCTGATTTCTTATTCTTTAATATAATTAATGTCATAGGTAAATAAATGTTACAAATGAAAAATTATAGTAAAATTATATGTACTATTGCTCGTCTCATTGATTTTGTCAGTCCTAGCCAGTTGAGGAGAATATGAAGCGGTGGCAGCAAACATTTTGAAGATTTTTGGAAAAATGCTGATGTACTCGATGAAAGCTTTAAACGGCCTATGCTTTTTTGGTTTTCATCTTAATCACATGATTAAACACTGCTTTATATGGCAAAAATAATTTTACTTTATTTCCTAGGAGAGTAGCCATCAAATATACTAATAAATGGAAGAACAGCACTCATAAACACAAATCTTCTAATCAACCCATAAGAGTTTTCTGAATGCTTATTAAGTATTCAGTACATTACAGGGAAAACATTGTTTATCTGAAATCAAAGAGGAGGCATGCCCTGAAGTTGCAGAAAATTACTGGTGTTGCTAAGTGTTTGGCAGGGCACAGTATGAAAATATGTCAAACTAGTATATTTTTCCTGATGAGCATTTTGTTCTAAAGGTAATGTGAACTGCAATGATTATTCTCCCTAAGTTGCACATAGGTTTGCATTATATAATGCAATTTCCATCAATTGCTAAGAGAATCTCTATTGCATTAGGAGTTGCTTAGGAAAATGCGTTATTTTGCAAGAGAAACATGCAGTTTAGGGGACACTTATTCAGATATATTGTCTCCTTCCTAGAAGATTCTAGCTATATTCTGACAAGAGCAAAATGCCTCCCACTCAGCCAACCATATGGGTAGCAATAAAGGAGAAAATTGGGTATCCACAAACTCATATAATTTTCTATTTAACATAATTTCCATTTTCAGTGCCACTACCCACATTTAGATGATATATCTTTTACAGATATGTACCTGAAAGTTCAATTGTTCCACTTCTGGTTATAATTTTGTACAGCATAAATGACATGGGCAACCATGCGGCTGCTGAGGAATGCTGTGCCTAAAGTGACTACACTTCCAAAAGAAAATATGTACAACAATAGACAGCATAACTGAAATTGAGGCAGTCCCATCATGGTATTTATGGCCAGTTATACACATCTAGCTAACCTGACACAATTTTCAATCCTCATTACAAATATTTTTCCATTAATTCTGGAATCATATAAAATTTATGAGAAGGGGGATGCTCACATTACCACTCCTTTGTCTTTTATTCTTTAAACAATACAGTTAGTGTGGAGGGGTTACAGCTCCTCTATGTGCATTTGCCTTCAACATGGAAAATGTTTGTGCATGCTGTGACTGTGATCTAGTTTGGCCGATTATGAGCTGGTTTGGTCAGAAAGGTTAAGATAGATAAATATCATACTTTTGCAGTATAAAGAGACAAGAAAAAGGCCGAGTGACTGATAAAATGCTCAGGGATTAGGTGGACTATAACCCTTCACAATCAGAAACTGGGATGACAAGCTTTCATATCCCAAGGGTTTGTCTCACTCAAGAAGGTTAGTGAGCAGACAGATCAAAATTAGAGTTTAGTTAATTAGGTAACAACCATTAGACTAATTAGGAGCATAGCTCAAGGGCAACAAATATAGAAATAGGAATAGAAGAAAGGTGGTTTTTTCCTATTTAAAGGTAAATTTATCATTTGAAAAACATACATTTGAGAAAATCTTTATTGCTTCATTTTCTATTTTCATTGATGGGAATATGATTTGACTTAGATTTAGAATATCAGTAATTTCAACATGCAATAAATATTCCATGCAATGCTCAGCTAATTTAGTAACATAGACATTTAGCAATCTCAATCTTCCACAATTTAGTATTCCATCTAAAAGTTCACTTCACAGATGAAAATTGCAGGAAATGGACAGGTAATTTGTATCTGTGAAACAAGCAGTTCTGTGTGAATCATAAATGAGAGATATAGAAAATATAAGTATCTGCCTTAAAATTATTTTTTAAAATCACTTTGAGGTAATAAAAAAATTCACTCAGTCCATCAAACCTGTCACCTAAAACTGTTGAATATATCTTGATAATTCATTTCCAATCCCTCTATTTCTCTTAATCTCTATGAAAATTGCCCTAATCTGAGTCACCAGTATTTTTACCTACACTACTGTGCTTGCTGTTTCCCTACTTTTACTCTGTCCACATAAATTTCCTATTCAAAAATCAATGAGTTATATATTTTAAAACCTAAATCAAATAATAACCATTCACCTACTTAAACTCACACAATGGCTTCTCACTACACTAAACAAATCCAAATTTCCTACAACAGTCTACGGGTCTTTCAACAATTGTTTCTTTCATACATTTCCAACATCATCTCAAATTTTACTAATGCACACTGGCTTCATTTAAGGACTCAGAAATGCTCTTCCCAACTTCAGGAACTTTTCAGGGGCCCCTCTTTTATACCAGTTTTTGCACAGCTGGTTTCTCAACTCTTAAATTTCAGTTTAAATATGAAATCTTCTAAGCACTGTTTTTGGACTATTAATTAATGTATAATTATTAAATCAATGATATTGACAATGGATAACATCTATTGATGACATTATTTTGAGTGTTACGTGATCTATTTTAATTAAATCTCAGTAAAACATTATAGGTTAGATTCTACTATTTCATCATTTTACTGATGATAAAAGTGAGGCTTCATTAAGTTAATAACTTTATCAAGTTCAGTCATATACCCTGCACTCAAACCTAGGCTTCTCAGAAGTAAAGCCTGTGTTATACCAATCACCATTCAATAGGAAGGAAGTCAGTTTGGCATTCTCACATTGAAAAGGATGCCAAAAATATTGAAAAACTGATACAGAACTTGCAAATCATAGACATTTAGAACCTGTAAATATAGGATTAGACAATTTCATTTACCTCAGCAGTTTTAAAGATTTTTATAGAAGAAAGAATACAATAACATCTGTAATTATAATCCTCAAGCATCAAAAAGATTAATATGCTAGGATAGTCTTTCCTTGAAAGCATAAAATTAGATGTAATTCATTTTAGAAAAATGTCTTTGCTAAAATAAATCCTAAATTTAATGCTTGTAGGAAAGTTTTATAGATCCTGGATGGCTAGTTCATGCCCTGATAAAACAAGGAATGAATGAAATGTTTGCCAGGGTCCATTCAATTTGTTTTCTTAAATGTTTTTTCCTCGAAATTGCATCTTTCACATGATACAGCTCAGATGATGACAGCTTGTGAAAATTATGAGTGTCAGGGATAGCAAATTGAGACTCGGATTCAACATCTGAAATTGAAAATGAAGTAAGTTTTCAAAAACAGGCATAGGGCAGCTGCCGTGGCTCAGCAGGCAGAGCTCCGACCTGCCGTGCTGGAGGTCTGGAGTTCGATCCCTGGTGCCTCCTGCCCATATGCAAATTAAAAAAAAAAACAGGCATAAAATATGATGAATATTTAATTCTATTCAGTGTTTGTAAAATTATACAACCATAAGACAATCTGTTCTGCAATATATAATAAAGATTGATTACTAATAATGATTGATGTAAAAATAACATTTTTAAGTACTAATTAACACAAAAGAGTGGGAAACATAATGAAGGTCATAGTCAATGTTATAAGGACTTATACCAAGATTTTACTTTGCCACCACACCATGCTTAAGTTCCAAGAGTCAGAACTGAAACCCAATATGCATTATACCCACAAGGATCTTTAAAATTTGTAACCAGTATTATATCGTATAAGCTCATTAGCCTTCTGTACACCTAGATCCACAATTTCATAATAACTAGGGTAATTTAGAAAAGATGCAATAGAATTTATTTTCCTTCTAGTACAAATTACAGTAAAGAATTTTATTTCAGAACTTATGTTTCAGTGTTGAGATTATTAATTAGTAATTCATGTTTTATTTTGCAATGTTTATAAAGAAACATCAGAATATGGTTCTTTCTAGAGACTAGAATCGTTACAAAGAGGGTTTGGTCCTATTCAATTTTTCTGGTAACTTTTCTACTAGACATAATCATAGTCTTGTTTTTTCATAAATATATATTTATTTTATGGTTGTTATTGCCATTTAGTAGATTTCGGGAAGGGCTAGAAAGCTCTTACCTTGCCATATAGATGCTGACAATGTAAAGAGAGATCTGAACCAATTTAGTTTTCTCTTGTTATTGGCAGAGCTGAAGCAGGAATGTCATGGGTTTTCAATTGAAAAGAATAGAGTTTTATGAATATATTTATGACCAGAGATTGCGCTGCCAAATTTGTTTTCTCTCTGGCCTTCTCAGCAAACTTACTGTAATAGCATAGCTGTGACCTTCATTTAGATTAAAGTTGTCAGAGAGTTAAAGCTTCAGACAATTTTACAATCTTTCAAAATGGGATTTTTTTCCTTTTAGTAAAAAATCCCATGGGCAAATCAGGAAAAACAAATGCAATTTTGCAAACTATTTCATTTATGGGACTTTAATGACAATATTTGGTGACTATTTGAAGGGAGTGAATCGCTTATCTTCTCAGTTGGTGAAAGCTGAGAGGGGAAGGGCTATCCAAGAGAAAACCTGTGCAGATGGTTGGCTTCCAGTCCAGAGAGGGCCATAAGGGGCTGAAAGGAATGGGGTTGTAAGGACGGTACTGTCAGAATTGGAAATAGAGTGGTGCAATGGTGGCACAGTGGCAGAATTCTTGCCTGCCATGCAGGAGACCCAGGTTCAATTCCTGGTGCCTGCCTATGTTAAAAAAATAATAATAATTGGAAGCAAAATAAAATCTTTCCTTAGCGACATAATGTATCAACCTTACTGACCTGAGTATAAAGGCATGGGACTGTGTTCTGAGATGTTCTATTTCCTCCATAAATCTCTTCACCAGTGCTGAGAATGGGCAAAGAAGATGTTGGTGGACAGTCATATCTATACTTAGAAAAAGTAAGTATATCCATGACTGTAGTCACCTTTTGGGAGATAATGAAGAAATACAACAGGGAACAAAACTAAAGCACAGCATGGAAGTTTTTATAGATAAATGACATAAGGAGTACTTTCTGTTCCTGAAGCATCAAGTTGGGAAAAAGGAATATTCTGTATCTGTAGAATTATCTAATCTGAAACCTTTACTTGAAATAACCAAGGATTAATCGCTTTTAGACATCTGAGAGAGACAGCAGAATACCACTACCCCTCAAAGCCATTTCAAAGAAAACTATCAAATGATATGTTATCAAGTGGTAACCTGCTCTGAACTGGAGTGCAACTTCCATTAGCATTCAGCCCTATTTATGCCAGGAATTTAGGGAGGGAAATTTAGTTTCCTAATTATATTTAGTGTATTCCATTATTAAAATGAATTGGTTCTCCTTTTAACATAGCTATTGATATCAAGGTCCATTCAAACACAATACAGAGGCTGTCAGGAAAGAAATTTACCAGGGATAATCCACAACCTGATATTACAGTGGCTGATGAAACTTCTACTAACATTATTGAGTGATGTTGGCTACCTTTTCAAATGATCAACTTTAGTATGTGAAAAATCATTAATAGTTGTCTGCCAATGTCTTTGTTATCAACATCCAGCTGAGAAAAAAGCAAAAACAACTTGTCAAAGGCAGTTTTATTTTCTGACACAAATAATTTAACCTCTAAACTCAAGCATCGTTATTTCTAAAATACAGGAGCTGTATATTTGAACTCTACAATTCTACCAATTACTAAGGTCTTGTGTTGGTTTGAAAGTATTTTGTACCTCAGAAAAGCCTTTTTTTTCCCCCCAAGGTATATGCTAATTTATTAGGGCAGACTCTGTTTCAGCTTCCCAGGTAAGAAAAATCCTGTGACCTGAACCACTGAATGGACAGACAGAAGCAGTCCCTGAAGTTGCATGGCTCAGGGCTGTCCCAAGGGACTCTACACTACCTGAGTGAGAGAAAAGTAAGATGTCTCTTGGTTTCTCATTCCTCAAAACCACCACTTCCTTAATTCTATCAAATTCCATAAAAGGCACGGAATATACTTAAAATGTATATAATTCAAAAAACGAATGAAGTTCTCTAATTAGAAAACAACTTTGTCCCCCTATTGGCCTGGAAGTGTCAAGGTCAAATGCTGACCCTGGGTGCCTCCCATACAACCTGGCACCCAGCACAGCATCCAGGATTCTGGAGGTACCCATTTCATTCTGGGGCAATTATATGGGAGTTTGTCTGGGGCTGCCTTCTCCCAAAGACACACAGGGGCCATTCTGGCTTCTTCCACATGAGCCTTCTCTTTAGGGGTACTCCCTTCTGATGGAATCTTTTAAAAAAGAAACATTTTGGAGAGAGAGCCAGAAATGACAGAGCTGACAGAAACTTCACAGCAGAGCTGACACAGATGCCAACGCTTAGAGAACAGAGACACAGATGTTTGGAAATGCTTGGAGCCCAGCAGACGTTGACATGAGTTGTTAAGCAAACCAGAATCTGGAGAGAGTCAAGGGAAGCTAAGAGATAAAAACCAGTCCTGGAGAGCAAAGTGAGGAACCCCCACATGAACAGAGGCTGAAAGCAATGGAGCACAGGTGAAGGGACCAGCAGATGCCAGCCATGTGACTGCCCAGCTGAAAGAGCTGTTCCTGACCTATTGGCCTTCCTTGAATTAAGGTATCTTACCTTGGATGCCTTGGTTTGGACAAATTTATAGACTAGAACTGAAAACTTGCAATTTGTTAAATTTCCCTCTTTGAAAGCTTTCCCAGTTCTGGTATATCACATTCTGGCAGCTTACAAACTAACACAAGCCTCAAAGATAAATAAATCAAATTTTGCCCTCATGCTGTTCATAGTGAAGTGCATGGCAGAGATATGCACTTACAACTGTAGTCCAATGTGTAATCCAAGCTAAAAAGTGTAAGAAAAGAGGAAAGGGGTTTCTAATCCTTTGACAATATGTACAATGGGAAGAATGAAGAATAATTGATTCCAAATTACAAAAAAAGATAGGTACTATTTTGACTCTAATGACAAATTTAATTGCAAATGACTATACATTATAAAACTTAAGAAATTAAATTTTAAAATAGCAATTTTTACCAATGGTCTTCTTAAATATACAACTAATGATCTAGCTATAACCTTCATGCATTCTCTTTATAAACATAGCATATATAATAGTACTATCTATTGAAAAGTTAGTTCTGTATATAAGTGGAAGTTTAATAGTTACACTAGCAAAAGTTAAGCCAATATACAGCTAGTTCATTAAAATGGCTTCTTGATTATAGCGAAAAACATCAAGAATGTGTTTCATCAAATGTTTCCACTTTTTAAAATATTTTTTAAATATCTTGTACTTTATGATATTAAAAATTTGTCAAAGAATAAGTGACAGTTAAATCAATTCTTAAAAGGTGAGTATGATTTGAACAAAAGTAACCAAATTTATGGATTTTCAGTCCAAAGGACAGAAAGTCTATTGTGATTAGTAGGGAGAGGTAAAACACCAGGAAGTTTTTGCTTTGGAAAATGGAGGGGAGTCTCTAAAACTGCAATCAAGTCAGAATATGTTAGTCTCCTTTCTGTAGGCCATAAAATAACAGGATGCACTATTTAGCCTCCACTAAGGCAAGAGAACCTGCAACAACTGCAGAATGAAGCACTTCACAGGTATGTCTTGGTACCCAGCACAGATTTGTTCTGTGAATAGGAAAGTATTAAGTAGTGAATAGGAAAGCAGTGAATGATTAGATGCTTATGTCATAAGACCCTGATTCATGATGGGTCAAAATCCTATTACTGGAGTCCTTTATAAATGAATGATTACAGAGAGAGAGAGAAATCCACAGAACCAAGATGTTGAGTAACAAAACCTGGAAGAGAAGGGAGAGACCAATAGACATCGGCATGTGCCTTGCAATGTAGCAGAGGAGCTAAGGATCACTGGCAGCAGGTCTTCAGGAAGAAAGCATTGCCTTTATGAGCTTTGATTTGGTAATTTTTCTCAGCCTCAAAACTGTAAGCTAACACATTCCCATTGTTTATGCCAATCCATTTCATGGTATCTGCTTTGAGAAGTCTAGGAATCTAAAACAATCAGCAAATAATTATTTCAATAGGGACTTGGAAGTAAATAATTCACAATAATTTATACAAAGAATGGAGCAATTTAAAATTAGGACACTTTAAAACATGAGTCAGAACAAAGAAACAACTCTTCCCTTTAAACCTCTATTTTAGGACAAACGTAGTAATTTGAATCTCTTTACATATTCACACACCTGTGTGTGTGTGTGTGTGTGTGTGTGATACGTGCAAGATAATTCCATTTGCCTAAACACATGCACATTTATGCTCGTGGTAGCCAGACAGTCTTAATTTAGGATTGAGGAAACCATGATACAAATTAAGGAGGAATAGATTTTTTTTCTGATTCTCACAACCAGTGAAATACTGCTTTTCTTCTACCCCCTTGCTGCAATGTGTTTGACATTTAGCAAACTATGGTTATTAAAGAGATTTGCAATAGTCAGTGTGCTTTACGTATCACTATAAAATGTTCAGGCACCACATATTCACCTCTGTATTTTACACACCTTGCTTAGGTATTTGGGGAATATTAGTTCTGGCAAACTCTTCCTATAACAAAAGTTGTTCAATGTCTTAGTTTCCTGGTTGCTATAACAAATACCTCATAATGGATTTGCTTAAACAACAGGGATGTATAGGCTGTTGATTTCAGTGGCTAGAAGGCTTGCTTCTTCATGGAATTGGTAGCATTCTGACTGGCCAGGATTTGCTTGGGGTTCCTTAGCTTTGCCACTGCATTGTGATATCCTCTCTTTTCTCTTCCAGATCAAGTTGACTCTGGATTCTTGCTCTTCTCCATGGCTTTCTCCTTATATTGCCTCTAATAATAGACTTAAGGTACATTCTGATTCAGTTGGCTGCACTTTAACTAAAAATATCACCTTCTAAAGGTATTTACAATGATTTCACACCCAAAGGGATGGGATTGAGCTTCAGAACATGTCCCCACTCCTATCCCCAGGGTACATAACTCAACTGCCACAGTAAAGTTGTTATAATACAAAAAGAACTTCACTGTAAATAAGACAGCCAACTTATTCAACAAATATTTATTAAGTGTCTACTAAGACTCAGGTAAATAAAAACACCAGGAAACCAAACAGATCCCCAACTCTCGAGGTGTTCACTTTCTATTGGGAGGTGGAAGCAGATACAGATACTTAGATGACTGGTAGACAGAAAAGGATATAAATAGGAAGAGATATAAAAATAAAAATAAATAGACATAAGGACATGAGCAGAAATATTGAGAGGCAGTGATGAAAAATAGAGCAAGATAAGAAGAGTGAGAGTGCCATCATGATGGTTCTCCTTCTCTGGTATGTTATAGCAAAGTCTATATAGTCCTATAAGTCATATTTTCAATTGAAATCCCTTTAGCCTAATATTATTATAACATATTTCCCTGCAAATTGAATATTCTTGCTCTCAGAGGACTTCATTTTGCAGCTGAATTATGGTATATATTTCGTAGGCTTTTGATTTTTAATATTCACTTTTAGAGATAAAATATGTTCAGCATACTATTTTCTAACAGCCTAATAGGAAAACAAATTTTCATATTAGAAATTTTAAAGAAATAGATATCAAAAAGAAAAGAGATATTTGCTAAGTGGGGCAGAGAAAATCATGGATTAGCTTTTTAATAACTGTGAAATGTTACGACTCTGTTTCCTCATTTAATGATGAAGACAGACTCTATCTCTCAGTGCACAATTGTGAGGATTAAAATGAGGCCGCATAAGTAGGGGTGTGAATATGGGAAACCTAGGGCATTATCTGAAACAAACTAGGTTTCAAACAAATATTAGCTGAAACTGAATACTTCTTTCATGTACTTTTCGTCATGACATTCAGTATAAAAAATGTAATATGATATTTGCTATCACCTTATATTTGTTGACTATTTCATTGTAATTGAATTTATACTCTCAGTGTAGGTATTGCTTATGTGGGTTTTTATTAGGAAAACCTAGAAGACATAGGAAAAATGGCATTCTCTGTTAAAAAGTAATTAGCCCTTCTTTTAAATTATTTTGACCCATTCTATTCTAACCCTCCTTTTAATGATCTAATTGTTATTTTCTGTTAACTTAAACATAATATGAGGCAAATTGTTTTAACATATTATACATAGTTTTATCACATCTCTAGGAAATCAATTCATCATACAAATGCCCCTGTGTTACCATGATAGTTGTGAGAAAACGAACACTGAATAACATTCTGAGGGGTCTCTGTGGGCTAAAATAAGTTCCTTCTTTATGAATGGTATGGGTGATCAGAAAAGGCAATTTCATTAATTTGAAGATAGGGTGATGTCATTCTCCCTTTAAAATTGTATCAGTCTTCTGCATTGGAAAAAAATGATCTGATTAAGAGTGCATATATAGCTCCCATTTCGTATTCTTTTCTTCTAATCAAACTGATGCCAATCCCTTTATTTTTAATTCAAGTCAAGATATTTCTCTACTGATTGTCAAGAGATTTAAGTGAAGTATCTGTTCCTCTTAATAAAACAAACCTGTAAGAGTACTTTCCTTAGTTTGTCATGCAGTATTTAATAATTTTCTCTTTGAATTCAGAGTTTCTTGAAATTGGCTGAAATCTAAAAATATTTCTGGCAGAAGCAGTTATACCAGACATCTTAATTATTATGTTTCCAAGGAAATGACAGGTGGTGTAAGGGAAGCTGACATGTCTCCCCGCAGCAATGTGCTTTTTATATTGGAACTTCAGGCTATTATAAATTACCTAGGCCTGAAACTGGCATGAACACCATGCCTCAGATTTAAACCAGCTGCCACATAATGAAACTAGAGATTAACCCTTTCCTAATTTCCCTTTGCATCTTGTGGTACCTTGCAAATATAGGACTTCTAGGAGCATACAGTTTCTAAATGGGAAGTAAAAATATCTGGCTGTCTCATTCTCTTTATTTTCTTGAACACTTGCTGTTTATTCTCCCCTGTTGGAATCATTCTTAAAGATCAAATGAACAGAAAGCTAGGGTAAGCTGGAGATTGACAGGGTGGATTCAGAAGAGTGCAGGAAGTTGGCAGTTATTCTGTAGGGCTGAAGATCTTGACAACTATTGTTTGATTGAGCTTCTGCCTCCTCTGCTGAATGCCAAGTTTCCACATCAGGATAGGAACTTGATCGTTGCACCTGTTACCTCCTCCTTAGCCGGGAGGGGCAAAGCACTTGGGCAATCTTTGAGTTAAACAGCTGACATAACAGTACTGTGTAGTAAATTGAACAGAGGAAAGTGTTAAACTATTTCCTGCTGGGAAGGTGTGTAGAATTGTTACTGCCACACTCTTTTAGATTGCTCTCTGAATTTGGAGCACTTTTACTAAGTATTATTCCATTCTAAAATCCTCAGCCAAGTCCAAGTCCCACTGCTAACAATTGAAAAGGCGGTAATCAGTAAAATTGTCATTCTCCAATTACCAGGAAGTATCAAATGGGGTTATGTGACTGGTAGATTTCATTCATAAAGTGAAAATAATGCTATGTATTTTTTACAAACATATTTGTAAAATGCTTTGTTTTCCATTGATAGAAAACATTGTGGCATTATAAATGCTAAATGGTTCTGAGGATATTGGGACATGCGCTAGACTATGGTTATGGATATAACATTTCCTTTCAATATTACCTTGGATATATTTGAATGTCTGTCATCAAAAACAATAAAACAAATAAGCAAAAAAGTGGAAATCATGTACTCTGCCAACCTCATAGTACAGTTGCAAGAATCAAATGAGAGGGAAAAAATGGTAGTGGCTAAAAGACTGTACAGAGCTATACTATAAAAGTTGAAATTTTTGTCACTCATTCATGGGTTTTCTTCTATTGTTAAAAATTTCCATCCTCCTGTGGAAACACAAATCAGCAAACTATAGGAATGAAATAAATTAATATGATTCTTCAGACCTCAGTATATCATTTTCAAATATCATTAATCTTATATAAATATAATATTATAGTCAAGAATATATTTCTCTTGCATCTATGTAAAATTTTTTCTTCAGTAGGTATAGCATTTGGTTTTGTATTTGAAACACAAGATTTCAACTGTGATAGCTGCAATGATTTTGCTACTTATTGAAGTTAATTAAAAAATCTCTTACTGCTAATTTCAAAGCAGGAAATAAATAATCCAGAAATATAAAAATAAGGAAAGATTATTATATAATAATATTTTATAACATCTTTATTTCATTAGTCTGTTTTTATTGGGGGATAAAACATATCTAATATAAATAATTTTCTCACTTGTTGGCTAAATTAAATAACAATTCCATGTAGATTGCATGGAATCTATATACCAACTTCAAAATTTGATTTTTCATTCTTGCCATAACTCATTAATAGCAGTGTCACCTTTTCTGAGCGAATGCACTCATTCCCGAGCAGTTGTGAATGTTGATTGCTAATAGTTCAATGATGCCTCCTTCCATAAAGTATTGCCTTGGCAACTGCCATATCCTAGTGGTTTTGCCCACCCAGGAAGAGCCCACAGACAATAACTGACTGAAAAGCACTCAAAATCCCAGTTCCCATTGCCACCAGATGGGATCTAGTTTGTGCTGCAATTCATGCAAATTAGTCTCCAGCTAAGCAATTGCTCAGCAATTCTCATCCTGTTTTCCTATCATAATTCTGTTCTCTTAAGAGTTTCTCCTCAATAAATCTTGGGAAACTTAATCCTTGTCTGAATCTCTACTTCTAGGGAACCCAAGCTAAGCTAGCTACCGCCAGAAATGGCCCTAAGGAGCAGATTTTTAGCATTCTGTTGTTTGATCACTCACCTGCTCCTTAACTAGTTGGATTATGATGTTTCTTAACACCCTGTAGAATGCAATTGCTAAGATTTTTACTTTTAGTTAACTGCAAAGGTAGAAAGAGATAGAATGGCTTTTCTCTGACCTTAAGAGGTATAGGACAAACAATGATTTTTTTATGGCTTGAATGGGTGCATATTATTGAGTAATATTGCTGCTTTGAAGAGAGAACATTTCCAGCTTAATCAATCAATGAAAAAGAAAGTGTGAAATCTTGAGGGCTTCCATGGCAATATTTAAAGAGCTCATCACATAGTATAGCCTGAGGACAGGCAAAATGTGGGCCAGAATCAAGATCCAGTCCTAAGAGTATAAGAAATTCAGAAAATGTTTTAAATCTAGTTTTGGCAAGTCCCCAAACTCAGGACCTTGATGGGAAAAGCCTGGGAACCCTTGTATGGAAATATCTGGTTATATGCATTTAAGATTTCCCCTGACGTTTGGGGATGCAGAATTGGCCAACTCATTAGGAAAAAAAAAAAAAATCCTTTTATCTTAAAGCCTCATATGAGGCAAGTGTCCTATCAAATACTTGCCCTCTCCAGACCTGCCGCCTGGTCAGCAATCTAACCAGTATGGCCTGAGTGAGGAAGACATGGGTCTGATATGGAAGGAAAGGGATTATAGGCTCTGTGAGCTGCAGGTTCTATTCAGTCCACAATAAAAGGACCTAGGAAAGTATGAACAGGAATGGATCCTGTGGCTGCTGGAGCAAGGGAGGCAGAATATCAAGTTGGATATATAGAAAATTTATCAGTTAGGGACATTCTTTAGTGACATAGCATTTAACACCTTGGCAAGAGCTCCAAAAGCCAGTTTCCTAGAATATCCTTGTTTTGACTTTTGAGAATATCACCTTGCATTTCAATACCTACAATTTAAATCCATCTAACCCTAGAACACTTCAGAGTTAGTTCTCTGCTTTGATCCTCCTAAAGTTGAATATGCCAACTCTCTGACCTGTTTAACTTTCTTAATACATGTCATATTCTCGGTTCAGCAGTTTTCTGGTCTGTACACCTTTCTTTTATTAGGAAGAATGCTGAATTTAATGTGGTATAAATTAATACATTGTAAATATTTGAGTCATGCATCCAAATATCACCCCATAACTGCCAATGATCTAATGTCTACAGCTTCTATAATGTTCCCAAATTTACTCTGCAATGTGTTTGACAGATGCCATGGGATCAGGATCCACCTCTGATATTACCATTACCATATGGTCTATCATCCACTGCTGGGGAATGATAAGCTTTTATTATTTGTTGAGTCTGTGCTTCCTCTGAACTTTCTGATGTCTCTGGTTCTTAATTACAAACTTTACTTTTAAAAGAAGTTTTTGTGTTCATGTTTGGACAATGGTAATAATTCTCTAAATAAAGCCTCAGCTAATAACATGAAAACCTCATGGTTTTGAGGCCAGTTAATACTTCATTTCATCAGTCTGCATCTATCAGCCATAACCAGAGCTTAGTACCTAGAGAAGATATATGTCAAACTATAAAAAATGGAAGATGTAACCTCACAATAGGAGTATCTAGAAAAGAAAAGCAAACTAAGTCCAAAGCAAGCAGAATGAAGGAAATAACATAGAGTAGAGCAGAGCACAAATGAAATAAAGAATAAACAAAATAGAATCAAAGACCCCAAAATTTGATTTGTTGGAAAAATCAACAAACCTTTATGCTTGATTGACAAAAATAAGAAAGGATGAAAATAACTAAAATCAGAAATGAAAAAGGGAACATTACTACTAAACCTGCATAAATAAAAAGTATTATAACAGGATACAATGAACAACTGTATGCCAGCAAATTAAATAATCTAGATGAAATGGACAAATTTCTAGAAACACACAAACTAACCACACTGATTCAAGAAGAAATAGAAGATCTCAATGGGCAAATAACTAGAAAAGAGATTGAATCAGCAATCAAAAGCAACCCAACAAAGAAAAGCCCAGGACCAGATGGCTTCACGGGGGAATTTTACCAAACATCCCAAGAAGAAACGACACAAATCCTGCTCAAATCCTTTTAAAATATTTTGACGAAGGGGAACATTCTCTAATTTATTCTGCAAGGCCAACATTACCCTTATAGCAAAGTCAGATAAAGATACCACAAGAAAAGCAAATTACAGACCAATATCCCTTACGAATATAGATGTAAAAATCCTCATTAAAATACTAGCAAACCAAATCCAGCAGCATATTAAAAGAATTATACCTCATGATCAATTGGGATTTATCCCAGATATGCAAGGGTGGTTCAATATAAGAAAATCAATTAATATAATACACCATATTAATGAAGAATGAAGGTTAAAAAAAAACACATAATCTCAATTGATGTAGAAAAGGCATTTGAAAAAATTCAGCACTCCTTCTTGATGAAAACATTTTAAAAAGTTGGTATAGAAATAAACTTCTTCAACATGATAAAGGGCATATATGAAAAAACCACTGCTGAAATCAAACTCAAAGATTGAAAGCTTTCCCCTCTAAAATAAGGAACAAGACAAGGATGCCACTGTCATAACTACTATTCAGCATTGTAGTGGAAGTTCTTGCCAGAGCAGTTAGGCAATAAAAAATAATAATAAAAGGCATCCAAATTGAAAAGGAAGAAATAAAACTTTTCCTATATAAAGATGAAGTGATCCTATATCCAGAATATACTTAAAAATCCACTAAGAAATTTATCAAAGCTAATAAATGAATTCAGCCAAGTAG
This sequence comes from Myrmecophaga tridactyla, assembly GCA_004026745.1. Taxonomy (NCBI): domain Eukaryota; kingdom Metazoa; phylum Chordata; class Mammalia; order Pilosa; family Myrmecophagidae; genus Myrmecophaga; species Myrmecophaga tridactyla. The sequence goes on from PVIY010004995.1 coordinate 65,930, forward strand.
CAGCTTGCACAATCAACATGTAAAAATCAGTAGAAGTTATATATATTAGTAATTAACACTAAAGGGAAAATTAAGAAAAAAATTGCTTACAATAGCAACTAAAAGAAACAAATATCTAGGATAAATTTAACCAATGATGTAAAGGACTTGTACATGAAAAACTACTAAACATTGCAAAAAGAAATTAAAGAAGAGCTAAATAAATGGAAGGACAATAGATGCTCATGAATTGGAAGAGTAAGATATCAATTCTACCCAAAATAACTTAACCAAAATGGAAAAACTAATCATCAGATTTATATGGAATGATAAAAGGCCCCAAATAGCCAAAACCATCTTGAAAATATATGAACAGGGTGGGCCACAGTGGCTCAGCAGGCAAGAATGCTTGCCTGCCATGCCCAAGGACCTGGGTTCAATTCCTGGTGCCTGCCCATGTTAAAAAAAAATTATATATATATATGAACAAAGTTGGAGGATTCACAGTCCTTGATTTTAAAACTTATTATAAAGCTAAAGTGGCCAAAGCAGCACAGTCTTGGTGCAAAGACAGACATATAGCCAACTTTATCAACTTGAGCCTGAAGAAATAAGCCCTTGTATCTATAGCCAATTGATTTTTTACATGATGCCATGTCCTCACCACAGTTGGGAAAGTAAAGTCTCTTCAACAAATGGTGCTGGAGGAATTGTATATCCACCTGCAAAAAATAATGAAAAAGAACTCCTACCTCATACTAGCTACAAAAATGAACCCAGAATGGATTGAAGACCTAATATAAGAGCTAAGACTATAAAAGTCATTGAAAAAAAGCATAGGGAAGCCTCTTCATGGTCTTATCTTAAGCAATGGCTTCGTAGACTTTACACCAAAAGCATAGAGGCATGGGATTTCATTAAAATTAAAACTTTTTGTACATCAAAGGACTTCATCATAAAGTAAAAAGATCATCTACAGAATGAGAGAAAATATTTGGAAAAAGGTTTAATATATAGAATATATAAAGAAATCCTACAACTCAACAACAAAAAGACAAACTATTTAAAAATGGACAAAAGACTTGAATAGACATTTTCCAAAGAAAATATACAAATGGCTAAAAAGCACATGAAAAGATGCTTAATATCATTAGCTATTAGGGAAATGCAAATCAAAACCATGAGATAATATTTTATAGCCATTAGTATGACTACTATTTAAAAATTACAAATTTATAAGTATTGTACAAGATGTGGAGAAATAGAAATGCGTATTCATTGTTGATAGGAATATAAAATGTTTCACCTGCTAAGGAAAACAGTTTGGCAATTCTTCAGAAATTTAAGTATAGGATTACTATAGAAGCAAGCAATTCCACCTCTACATATGTACAAGAAGAATTGAAAGTAGGGACGTGGGCTGACATCCTTAGATGCAAAGCCAACCCTATCGATATCAAGTGTTTTTTTTTTAATTTAGTCCTTTATTTTCTGGCACTATAAATACAACAGGTTCATCTGGTATATTTCCTGCCCCGTCCCAGAAAATAACATATCTCCAGGGATTGTGGTTCCTTTTATTATCATACAGTTAAAAATATTTTCTTACTTGCGGGGTGGCTCTGTCGAAGCCCCCGCTGGGGTCTACCTTTCGGCGATTGGGAGGGAGTCCCGACGCGGAGGCGCAATCGGGTCCCAGGGAGCTCGAAGGTGTGGAGGGCGCGCGAGATAAGAGCACTCACGGGAGCCGGTGGAGCTGACAAGGCGTGCGCACCGAGAACCTTTATTAGGGGAAGTGCGGTTGTATATATAGGATACTTAGAAGGGGCGGGGGAAGGAGGGGAAGGACAATGGGGAGTTTAAAGATTGGAGGGAAACAGGGTTTTTGCCATATATGGTTATAGGACGGACTAGAGGGGAGGGAAAAGGAAGAGGTAGAGGAGGAAGGTGGGTGCAGCATAGACTGTTGCTGGGTAGAAGTTGTAATGAGGGCCGGGGCATACCCAGGCATGTTTGGAGCTTAGTGGAAATTAATCCAGCACTTACTTCTCTTGTAATTCTTTTCTGACCCATGACCAAAAAAGCACAATCATTTAAAAAGCACGATTCATAAAAGCAAATAATAACAATAGTAAGTTGGACTTTATTAAATTAAAACTTTTGCTCTGAGAAATAAACCATTAAGCAAATAAAATGCAAGCTATTATCTGGGAAACTATGTTTACAAACACATATCTGGTGAAAGGCATGTATCCACATTACACAAAAAACCCTTAAAACTCAACAAATAAGAAAAAAAACAACTGAATGATAAAATGGAAAAAGGATCCGAACAAAATCTCACTAAGAAAGATATACTCATGGAAAATAAGCATATGAAAAGATTCTAAACATCTTTTCTTTTTACGGAATTTCAAATTCAAAAAATGACATAACATCACACCTATTAGAATAGCTAAAACTTTAAATATGACTATATCAATTTCTGGTGGTGATGGAGAGCAAAGGGAGTCTCATTCATTGCTGGTGGGAATGCAAAATTGTACTGCCACTTTGGAAGACAGTTTGCCAATTTCTTACAAAGCAAACATGGTCTAAATAATAATAATAATAAAATAATAAAAATAAATTAACTCTCAAGCCACAAAAGGCATGGTTGCATCATAAATGGATCTTGGAAGTGAAATAATAGAGTCTGAAAGGCTATTTACTGCATAACTCCAGTTATACGATATAATGGAAAAGGCAAAATTATAGAGATGGTAAACAGATTACCCACTGGTTGTCAGAGTTTCATGGAAAGGGGGAAGCATTAAATAAGTGAAGCACAAGAGTATGATCTACATAATGAAACTATTTTGTATGATATTATAATAATAAATATATTACATTATGTATTTCTCAAAATCTATAGAAATTTCCAGCACAAAGGGTGAGCACTAATGTATGCAAATTTAAAAATATTTCAGAGGTCATGGAACCCTGGATAACAAAGCAATCTAACAGTACAAATAATGAATGAAACAGTGTCACTGAAGAAATGACTGGAGTCTGTAAAATTAAAGGGAAAACAATCTGTACATAACGCTGCACACTAAGTGGGAAATTGTTCCATGTGTGTACAGATTTACAATTCTGATACCACCAGACCTGGATGGACTGGGATGGATTAACTAAATGGATGCTGATGATGGGGGCCAAGTTTTCCTTCTCTGAGTGAGAGGTTACAGATAAATAAATGGAAGAAGCTAGAATAATCCAAGTGATGTTGGATTAAGATTGGAAGCATCAGGATGAACTCCTACTTTATATAGCTTTATACAGGTACAGTTGTATTTTGATATAGAGGGTTACATACATAATTATTTACAGATATGTGTATTTTCATAGGTTAGTATAGGCACAGATTTCCTTGCTGTTAGCTGAGGTGCCTAGAAGCAACGACACCTCAGTAGCAATGAGCACACTTAGTACCCAGATCTTGGTTCCTAATTCCCTTCTCCAATAAAAAGAATGAGGATCTTTGGAGACATAGTTTATTCTGGGACAGAGGCAGGAAATGTACTAGATGAGCGTGTTGTAGTTATAATGCCAGAAAATAAAGATGGACAAAATTTCAAAAAGAAAAACTTTGCACAGCAGCAAAATAACAAACTGAAACATTCACCAAGACAGATCATATACTATTCAGAAAAATTTTTTTACTACATTTAAAACTATTGAAATCATATGAACTAGATCCTCTGCCAACATTGGGATGAAACTAGAAATCAATATAGAAATGTATCTAGAAAACTTAAATATTTGAAAATTAAGCAAATCTCTAATTAAATCAAGTGTCAAAAGAAGAAATTACAAGAGAAATAAGAAAATATTTTTAACTGGATGATAATGAATATATAACATATCAATATTTGTGGAATGCAGCTAAACTGAAAGATTTAAGAATAAAATTATTCATATTTTGGAACAGATGATTCTTTATTGAGAGGGTTGTCCTGAGCATTGTAGGGTGTTTAACAACATCCTTGGCTTCTACCCACTACATGTCAGTAGCATCCTCCACCTCCACCCTTTATGGCATTCCAAAATGTCTCTAGACCCTGCCAAATGTCTACTGTGGCATGTGAGAGAGAGTACAAAATCAACTGAGGTTGAGAGCCACTGAGCTAAAGCTTATTGCTTAAAGTTTAATGCTTAGAAGAAAATGAAGAACATTAAAGGCTACTAATATAAAGAAGGATTGTTGTCTTAAACAAATGATCTAAAGTTCCACCTTAAGACTTTGAAAAAGAAAGGAAATTAAGCAAATTACTTTGCCTAATTCCTGCAATGAACTTTTTTCTTTCTTTCTTTCTTGGGCTTATTCATGTCATCTTGAAAATTATTCTCTCTGCCAGATAAAATTGACCTGTTCTTGTCAATAAAAGATCCTTCCTGAACCAATTAAAAACAATCTAAAGGAATCATTAAATGTTAACTGTTCAGTAGGTAGAGGGAAAACTCCCCAGAGATTTTAGAAAGCCTCTTAAGGTTCCCCACCAGCATTGTGGCTGAAAAATCTACAGTGAGCCCTATTTGGCCTTGTCGTTTACTTTCTCATCTTCCCTGCTCTCTTTTAAATCTAAGTTTGGTTCTGCTTTTTTTCACAATGAGCCCTCAACCACATTATGGGATCTTCCAATCCCTTTCAATCAGCTGCTTAGTTCTTGTACTTGTTAATACCATCTAACTACTTTCCAATTTGTGATGAACTTCATTGGCACTCTCTGGCACATCCTTGACAAAATCTTTAGATTTGACATTTATCTAATCCTCAAATTTTCCAGCTGAACTTTGCAGTTTCTTCTAATGATATCATTTGATCTTAGCTAAATCAACATAATATTTTTTTGTTATTGAAAATCAAATGAAACATCTAGAAAACTGTTCACTCTGGAATCAGAGAAATAAGTGTAATTCCTAGTTCAACTTTGACTTAGTAGCCTGTAACCTAGTGCAAAAGTGCTTATTTTTAACAGTGATGATAATTCACAGGATTCTTTTGAGGGTGACCTAAAATAGATTCTCAGCAAATTATTCTTCTTGCTTATATTCACTTTTGTAAATTCATATAATTTTTAAGAACATTAATAGAAATATCTTCCCGCTTTGCTTTCAAATTTCTTTGGCTTTTTTTGTTTTTAACATGGGCAGGCACCGGGCATTGAACCCAGGTCTCCAGCATGGCAGCTGATAACTCTGCCAGTGAGCCAACATGGCCCTTCTTTGGCTTTGATAAGATATATCCAATTCCATTGCAGAAAGCTAGGAATTTTTTACCCTTGTTATGGTAGATATTTATTCATATTGTTTGATTCACATTTTATTACTTTTAAGCTAAAATGTTATTTAGGCATTTATGTCGTTTTCATTGATTCACTCATTCATTTTTGCTCCTATGAAACATAGGTTTATTTCATTGTAAGATACATTGAAAGCTCAAAAACTGTCAATTATGTATTTTGATGTGTCATTCCAGGTCAAATTAAGGACATGAAGATAATTATTCTACAACTCAAAGGAGTTTAAAGAATGTTGTGAATCACGTTTGGATGTGAGATTGCATCCAAAGACAAAATAAAGATTACACCAGAAATAACCATCTACCTATTAAAGTCAGTTTCACTTGTCTTGATTGTATTTTAAAGTAATAATGGTACAATACTTACTAGCAATATTTCAGTTGAAAATACCTATATATTTATAAATAAATAGTACACACTGCACATTTTAACATATATTTATGATTGAAATCATATTAATTCATAGATATTACACCTTTCACAAAAATAAACTCAAAATGGATCACAGACCTAAATATAAAATGCAAAACTATCACCTTTCTATAAAATAACATAGGAGAAAATCTAGATGACTTTGCATTTGGTAATGACTTCTAAGATATAACCCCAAAAGCACAATCCAAGATAGAAAAAAGGTAAGTTGGACTTCATTAAAATTAAAAACTTCTGCTCTGCAAAGGACACAGTTAAGAGAATGAGGAGATAAGATACAGATGGAGAGAAAATATTTGCAAAACACATATCTGACAAAGGAATCTAAAACATAAATTAATTTGGGCAAAAAGCCTCACCAAAGAAGATATACAGATGGCAAATAAATGTATGAAAAGATGCCCAACATCATATATCATTAGGGAATTGCAACTTAAAACTAGATATCTATTAGAATGACTAAAATTCCAAACACTAGCAACACCAAATGCTTGTGAGGATGTGGAGCAAAAGCAACTCTTATTCACTACTGATGGGATTGCAACATGGTACATGCACTTTGGAAGATAGTTTGATTGTTTCTTGCAAAGTTTCTTGCAAAGTTAACACAGACTTACTATATGATGCACAATTGCACTCCTATGTATTTACCCAAATGATCTGAGAACTTATGTCCAAACAAAAACAAATGCATGGATTATTTACAGCAGCTTTATTCATAATTTCCAAAAATTGGAAGCAACCATTTTGCCCTTCCATTGGTAATAGATAAACTACGGTGTATCCATACAATGGAATATTACTCAGCAATGAGAATAAATGTTTTCAAGTCATGAAAAAATGTATACATAAATGCATTTTGCTAAGTGAAAGAGGCCTAATATTGTATGATTCCAACTATTTGACATTGTGGAAAAGGCAAAACTATGGACAGTAAGATTAGTAGCTGCCACCAACATGGGTAGGTGGAAGAAAGGTGACTAGGTGGAATATAGGGTGTTTTTAGCACAGTGAAACTGCTCTGCATGATTTTGTAATAGTGGATACATAACCTTATGCATTTATCATAACCCATAGAGCTACACAACACAGAGTGAACCTTAATTTAAAACTATATACTTTAGTTAAGAATAATGTATCTATATTTTTTCATCAATTGTCAACAAATGTACCACACTAACGCAAAGTGTTATAGGGGAAACTGTGGGGGGGAGGTATATATGGTAACTCTCTGTACTTTCTGTGCAATTCTTCTGTAAATCTAAAACTGCTCCTAATATAAAGTTCATTGTAAAAAATTTGTTCATATTGAATCCTCCAAGTATAGAGTGTCCTCGGACAACTGCATACTTATTTCCATGTTTCTATTAATGCTCAAAACAATTTTGAAACTACATTTAGAATTATCTACAAGTTACTCTTTCTTTACTAACTTTACAGATGGGAAATTTTCATAATGTGAGACCATATTTGGTTTTTGAAAGTGGGCAAAAATCAATCAGTAAGAACTATGAATGGTACGAATGTTTTTAGAAGGTAGTATTACTTTACATAAGAGACTGAAATTTTTGTATTTCAAAACCACTCCACTAGTTCATTCTTAAACTCTTTTTGTTTTAATTTTTGAAGTTTTGAGAAATATTTTATATAGAACATACAGAGAGAGACCCCCAAAAACTATTTTGAAAGTTTTTTTTTAGTTTCCTAAGGACTCAAAGCAAATACCAGAAAATGGGTTGGAATTTATTAGCTCATATCTTCAAGGCCAGGAAAATGTGCAAATCACAGTATCATCAAGGCAAGGTTTACTTTCTGAAGACCAGCTAAGGGTGATTCTTGGCTCCTCTGTCACATGGCAAGGCACATAGCAGAGCCTGGTGATCTCTCCCTTCTCTTCTGTTTTTGTTGATTTCAGCTTCTTGCTTCTGTGGTTTTCTTGTCTTGCTTTCATTTATAAAGGGCTCCAGTGAGAGGATTAAGACCCATTCTGATTGAGGTGGGTCACATATTACTGAATAGATCTCATTAAAAGGTCCTACTTACAATGGGTTTATACCCACAGGAATGGATTAAATTTAAGAACATGTTTTCTAGGGTACATACAGCTTCAAACCACCACAGAAGGATATCGATCACTAAAGTGTAAATATAACAACATGTTTTGTGGTGATAAATCATCTTGCTCTTTTGCAAAGAAAAACCGTTGCCTATGAGTCAAGTCATATCATTTTCTTCTATATCTGAAGGTTCTGCAATAATTGATTTTATCTTGTCTGGCCAGTTACAATTCCCAATTATAGCATGCAATTCTATAATTCTTCTTCTGTGAGCCACACAAATCCTGATGTGACTAACTACATCTATCAAGTCCATTTGGATATGTTCATATTCTTTTTCTGTGTTTGTTTGTGCATATAAATGCTCTTTTATATCATCTCTGACAATAAAAATCTATCACTTCTTAAAGATCCATTTAAATCCCCAGTTTCTCAATGCAGCAGCTTCTTCCATCTGCTGACAATATAATTTTCTTTTTGTGAATTCTAGAGAATTTACACTTTACTCTTGAACTTATATTTTATCTTATAATTTTTTAGAAACTTTCTTTTGGGTGTGTATTTGTAAAACTAGATTAAAACTCACCTAAGATTTCCAACTATCTTATTCCTTTATATATCTCACAGTGGACAGAGCAGATGGTAGGTATGTGAAAAAGAGGAAGATTTGTGGTCAGAAAACCTGTTTCTAAAATTCCAAATGGTACATTGTATTACTGTCCTCAATTATTCATTCTTTCACCATATGCAGATTATACAATTCAGTCACTGATTCACTTTGCTTTTACACCATTTTCTTGATTTGGCCAACAGAATGTGATTGGATATGATGGATGCGGTATCCAAGCAGATATTTTAAGAAGCATTGTAATTTTCAACCTGCTTTTTGGTTTCTGAGTCCTCTACAATGAGAAGGACATGCCCAGAAAGTTCTGTCCATTAGGTTGGCTAAATGTAAAGACGTATTTTCCAAACCCAAAGCTGGACTACATCTGAAGCAGTCAAGCAGACAAAAATGCCATGAGAAAAAAATAACTATTTATCATTGAGAGCTTTGATTTGTTATGCTGTTTATTTTGTAACATAACCTAGCAATATCTAATAGATTCAACTCTAACATTTTCTATCTGAAAGTTCTTGGAAAAGATATTAATTTTTAAACCACATTTTCTTCATTTCTATATAAGGTAAAGTAATTGCCACCCTTACTATAACATATAAATGTAAGAGTTACAATGGATAGCATTAAATGAGATAAAAACTTTAATAAAGTTTTGATTTAGTTTGTGAAATAAAAAATTAGTTTTGAAATATATAAAATCACCTAGAACAGCTATTGGAAATAACTAATTGTTTAACATATATCAAAAACAAAACTAGTAAGTTATACAACTATATACAACTTACTTATTATTCAGATGGTATTGAGATCCCACAGATAACAATATGTTAATTTGGCTTAAATTACTGCTTAAAGGGTCAAGGAAACTTCAGATGATGAAAGCAATATAATTTCTCAGTTATGAACATTATTCACTTATTGCTATTGAACTTGTGCCTCTTTAACTGTAAAAATTTGAAAAATGTAATAAATGGTCAAAAAGAGACAACCTTGGCCATTTATGACCACTATGACATACACTTGCCCCTCATAATCTCCTTGGAGTTTTCAGTAAAAGGATACCACAAATGATATAAATGAATATTACAATTATTAGAGATTTAGTCATGTGTTTTTCAGAGAGTAGTTTTTTCATACATTCTTCAACAGCACGAATGATGAAGAAGATTATACGATTGAACTCAGTGAAATGTATTTAAAAATTAGCATTACAGTAACAAATGAAAACACTGTATAGTCAAAAGTAAAATCTGTTTCTTAATAGCAAAAAGTTTTATTGCTAATTAGCATAGGCAGTTCCTTTTTGAAGACTTGGAATTTTTAATTATATATTAAACATGATTTGAAGTTTGTTAGCTGAGTTTATACCATCTTTGGTGCTATTTGTTCAAGAAATGACCTATTACACATTTTGGTAAATAGCCAGTTGATCCTCATGATATTTTTTTAATCTTAAACAGCTTAAAAGGCTAAGGCCAAGAAGAAAGCATTTTTTAAAGGATTTCATTCAGCAAAATATGAATATTCAATTTCTTAAAAGAGGTTCTGTGCCACATTTTGTTAATCATGAAGTCAAGAACCTAACAATTTATAAGCATTTTAACTAAATCAATTTACAAATTTATGTAACATTTAAGAATTTCTCAGGAAACTGATTAAATCTGACATAGCTATCCCTATCTGTTCTTATCAGTAAGGAATATAGAACCCACTGAGTCTATATTAAGTACAGATGTTGCACTATAATGTAGAAAGAGTGACAAGAAATATTTCTTCTATCACTAAAAGTTACAATTTAATTGGCCTCCTAAATCAGCTCTTATTCTGAGTCTGTAAAAGTCTTAGTTTCAGTAATCTTAATAATTTAGTAAGGCTGATATGTAACTTTGTAGTTTACATTATAACTAGATGAAACAAAATGTATTATTTCTCTATACCTATAATAAAAGATTTTGTTAATCAACTACCAAGTATAAAATTATTCCAAGTTAACAAATTAATACTTTTTCTTGTCCATTCTGAAAGAAAATAGATCTGAGAGACTTATCCCTTGAATGACAAACAACAATCAAATGCTGTCTTTATGTGAGATCATGTACAAAGCATGTCACCAAAGATCCATTAATTAATGAAAAAAATAAAAACTTCTTTAAAGCAATATTTTTCAAAGTATGAATATTTTTTACCACTGGAACATCTTTATAAAAATAAAAATATAGATTAAAATCACATTTTAGACAAAGTGTGTCACAATTTTGGTTTTAGGATCCAAAAAAATCCAGGTGACTCATAGGTACTGTAAAGGCTGAGAAAGACTACAGGGACTTCTAACACTCAGAGACGCCAACTCAGAAAACTGGAGAAAGAGTCTAGATCTCTACATTAGATTACTCTGGTGATTCTAATGCAGGTGATCAATGGAGCACAGTTTGGTTATGAGGCCAATTTAACACAAGAATGATTTCTATAAACTCAGAGGAGTATTTGATGCCTTCCTATTTTACCTTCCCTAACTTGTGGCCCCTTCAATTAACACACTTAACAACACAACTAAATTCTAGGAATTTGGAGTTGAAAAAGTGGTACAAATTTCTAAAAGTTAGAGTCTTATTTTCTTAGCACAAAGACAAAAGTAAGGCAGAATTATTCTGGTCATAGATTTTGATATGACACTTAGGTCTGTTCTTGATAGAAAGAGGTGAGGCACAAAAGCATGGATCCCTTTTTCAGTGCAGCCTTGCTTATGGGCTGTGACTTAGAAGTTTACCATAAAAATCATCATCTGTAGTGAATATGCTGCCATAAAAGTGCCATGGATTATTAGAGATGGTAACGATCATCCTACTTCAACCTTTTGATTTTAAAGATATGGAGAATGGGATGTAAAGATCTTAAATTATTCAAATAGGCACAGCATTAACCTTACATAATAAACTTAATCTATAATCTACTAAAAAAATTATGTTCAATTTGGCAACAGTTTTTGGCTGCCTCACATCATCTAGTTTTTCTTCACTTTCACAATTATCTAATGATTCTAAATATATTTGAGAAAGTATCATTAATTACTCTGTTACTTTCAGCTGCATAATGAACTGCTCTAAAGTTTGTGAATTTAAGCCAAATGCCACTGGCAGTAGCAACTTTTTAGCTGCACAAGGAAGAAACAAGGCAGAAGGGGAAGAAAATGAGATAAATTATCAACATCTATTAGTTTATGTCAATAATTTTCAAGCCACCTTCTAAAAGATGTGTATATAATGATATAGGACATTTATATATGCCACACAAGTTTGTTCAAATACAGGAATGTGACTCTCTTCTTTCATTTTGCTTATTTTTCTTGGTCCAACTAAGTAATGTATACAAACAAATTTGAACCCATCCCTTATCCAAGCCCAAATCTCGGCCTTGCATAATTCAGCATCTCATTCTATCCCTGGATTCAACTCTATTTCCCCAGCCAACTTTCACTTTCAGCATATGGAAAGGATGAGGGTAGTCTGCAATCAGATTTATGAATGAGTTAAGAGTTGGTCAAATGTATAAATCCTGAGGAAATAGTGAAACAGGGTCAGATGGGGCACAAGACTTAGGAGGGAATTATGGTAAATATTAGGGAGGAGAGGTGGTGAAGCTAATGATTTTGCAGGAATCAAAGATAAGGTAAAGATGTTGCTGAGCAACCTTGATGCAGATAAAAAACATTTCCTCTTAAGAAGTCAAAATATCCTTGTGCTTTTGTTTAGAAGAAACATGTTAAGAATTATTTTAACATCCTTATTTATAAACCTATAATAATTTATGTTAATTTTTAGTTAATATTTCTGGCTTATTCAACACTTACTGATACTATCATGCTTTTTCACATTTACTTATATCCTCATAAGTGCCCTGGTAAGTTGGTATTAACATCCCCACTTTGCAGATATGGAAGCAACATCAGTAGCTTTAAGTAATACATTTTGAAAAATGACAGAAGCTAGACTGCTTACACAAAATCCAACATTCCTTTAAGTGTACCCGAGCTGTGAGGACATTCTTTATTATTCTTAAAATGTCCTTACTAATGCTGATGAAATTTTGGATTTGACAAATCTAACATAGAATCCCAATGATTTCTGAAATTCTTTAACTTCATCTTGTCATCAGCACCTCCCTGACATAATAGTACTCACAGATGTAGCTAGGATAAAGCACAAAATCACATAAAAGCATTTACAAACCCTAAATTCTATTATCTTCATACTCAAATACAAAATCCAGTTTAGTAGTGCTGTAGATTACCCACCTTGTAGATTTTCTGTTACACAGTTATATTTCTGTCTAACGTCAATAATATTATCTTTCCTTGGTGGGTAAGGATATGTGTTCAGTGTTTAAAAAAAAAACAACTCATTTTAATGCTAATTTCATTATTTGTTTATGGCCTTTACCTCATTGAAGTTAACCCAGAGCAGGTTTAAAAGCATTAATGTAAATCGTGTTAGAGACATGTGTACAACCAAACTAACATAACAATAATTCATATAAACCGAGGGCAGCAAGGGATATTGAGGGTTATGATTCTGAAACAAAAGTTTTTTCCATGAATTTTCTGAAAAAGGGTCAGCATAGTTTTTCTCTTTGAAGGATGCATTTTTTATTGTACAAATTGAAATGATTTCAAAAATTAATAATCTATTAAATGTGCTAGAGGATTTGCATTATAAAAGATACCACACCAGCACTCTAAATTCTTTCTTCTTCATTCCTGGTGAAATTGTGGACGGCTTCTTGTGAGGAAGTTAAGTGATTGTTTAACCATGACATTATAGGCCTTGCAAATGAACACATTTCTGTAATTCTCTGCAGCCAGTCATGTACCCCATCTCTTCAAATTAAAAAAAAAAAAAAAGACATTACTGCCCCAGGGAACACATAAGCATAGAGTAATATCTTTCCCATATCATGTTATATATTGTAAGATAAGTTTGCCTTTAGAACACTTTAAATGTATGGGATCTGAATACAATCTATACTCATAAAATCTTTTCATTTTAAATTTTTAAAAGTAATATATATATTTTTTGAATTAAAAACTGAATTGGGGGCGGGCCATGGTAGCTCAGCAGGCAGAGTTCTCCCCTGCCACGCCGGAGATCCAGGTTCAATTCCCAGTGCCTGCCAGTGCAAAAAAACAAAAAGGTAATATGAAAAGTGAAAATGATGAGATTGTATAAGATATTTTTATCTCTTCCTTTATGAAGAAAACTGTATTGCGCTAGTTAGAAACTGTTGCATACCCTGGAAAAGTTTTGTTCTTTAATCCTAATTCAATATTATTGGGTGGGATCTTTTGATTATTTCCATGGAGATGTGACCCACCCAATTGTGGGTGGTACCTTTTGATTAGATGGTTTCCATGGAGATGTCTCCATCCATTCAAGGCAAGGTTGCTTACTGAAATCCTTTGAGGGGGAAACCATTTTGGAAAAAGCTTTAGTGCCGAGAGAGCCCACACAGCCAGAGATCTTTGGAGATTTAGAAGGGAAATGGCCTTGGGGAAGCCTTAAGAAATGAAGAGAAAGGTAGCTGACCTCACCATGTGCCTTACCAGCTAAGAGAGGTGTCCAGTTGCCAGACACCCCAGCAGATGCCAGCCACATGACTTCCCAGCTGACAGAGCTGTTCTGGATGTCATCGGTGTTTCTTGAGTGAAGGTAACCTCTTACCGGTGCCTTAATTTGGACATTTTTATGGCCTTAGAACTATAAACTTGCAACTTAATAAATTCCCTTTTTAAAGCCATTCTGTTACTGGTAAGTCATATTTCAGCAGCTTTAACAACCTAAAATATTTATAGAACAGGTTTGCAGTAGAGGATGCACTTGTACTTTAGCCACATTGTCTCTTTGGATGCAGATGTGAGCATGTCTTATAAACTGCTGGACCAGCCAACCCAGAGCCTATGGCTTAATACAATTATGAGCATGGGTGAGGTATAAAATCCTGCAGAGCACAGCAGAGTTCTGCCTCTCACATTTGTTTTCAATTCAGCCTCGCAAGGACTAACATGGTTTTGATAGAGACAGAGGCCTGTGTGAAAACAAACCTGAAAGGTTATGTTTTTAGCTATAGAATTAACAGGCATAATATATTATTGCAATTTATTTTATAAAATAGTAATAAGATAAAACAAAGCTGGTGAATACACTGTTTCTCCATACATGGCCATATTTGAGGAAGACCTTAAGGATGCCACTTCATCAGCAACATGTACAGAGGCTGCAGCTAAGTCCCACGACAGATCAACGTGTGCAGAGGCTGAGTCCCATGCAAGCTGACAGATCAGCTTCATGCACTTACACGGGTCACTCCTAAAGAATGCTCAGAATATTGGAGGAAACTCTGTAGGGTACCACTTGCCGAGGTCCTACAGTAAGAAATGCAGACTAGATCCAGAAAAAATCTGAGTTACTTCAATTTTTCTTAAAGGCCCTAATGAAACTCAGATAATGTACAAATATTTAAAATGACAGTAGCCCTTATAAGTTTTTCTCTCCCCCAGATTTTTTCCTAAAATGATAATTTATTTCAAGTTGGTAATATTATAAGATGACTTATAAAACTGCTTTGAATTGGTCATATGCAAACTATAGACTTTAATTGAAGCAATTAATATAGACCATGAGGAGTTTTTAAGTTATTATAAAGCAGTGGAGTCATACTATATATGAACTTTTAGGAAGGTCACCATTGCAACAGTGAGGAATTGGGATGAGAGGAAAGCAAGACATCTAGTAGGAAGCAGGTTAGGATGGTATTACGGTACTCAGGTAGAAAAGATTGATGAAATGTATACAGTTCTGGAGAGAGATTGGAAGACAACTTTAAGAGCCAATTCAGAAATTGAATCTATAGTACTTGGTGACATATCACACTGAAAATCATGTGCCAGGGACTCGTGTATGCAAATTTCTCTCTCAAATTTCTCAGTCCCATATGGAAGATACAGATAGCTATAAATATTAACATTGTGCAAAGAAACCATGAGATAATACAACAGGCCCTGATGGTTCCATGCCCTAGATCAGCTCGCCCCATCCTGAATTCACCTGTGGTCATAGCCCAACGTCCATGGCAGGCTGACAGCTTTACACCTGAAGCCCTTTGCTGGAAGGTTTTCAACACTTTCAGGGCTTCTTCCTCCCACTAGGTGAAGACACAACCTGGAAATGGTGGTGAAATTAACACACTGGGAGAAGCCCTCAAACAAAGAAGTTGGTATTGGTAGATAATTGCCCCAGCTTTTCTGTTTTCTGGTGTAACAATTGTGAGGTGAGTTCCATACTGTTTCTCAGAGAGCGTCCTCAGAATGATTCTGTTTTCCATAGTGGCAAAATGCACATTAACACACTCTTTAATAATGTTCCTTCCTTCAGTGTCTCACTTTCCCTGGAAAGTGCTTCCTGGGATTACCTCATAAATAACAAACTGTATTTAAGTTTTTTTTTGCCTCACCAAGGAGGTGGATTACAATTAAGAAGGTTGGAGTCTGAAGTGGTGTTAGAGAAGAATGCTTTAGGAATTGCACCACTCACTGGTCAGATTGCAACAAGGGCCATATTGCCAGCATTTAATGGGAACCTGACAATCTCTAGCATGTTGTAGCTTCCCAATACTAATAGGTAGATAAGGATGATGTGCAGGTAAAAGCACACTGGCTCCAGCACTTGAAATATATGGGACAAGAGTAATTGAAAGGACTGTGAAGTTGACTAGCTTTCGCTGAGCAAGACTTAAGAAGAATAATAGACAGCCAATAAACTAGACTTTTATTAGGGAAGATGTTCATTAATGGTTTCTTTGGAGCAATTAATTTGAATTAAGCTGTTAAATGGAATTGACAAGAATATTGCAAGTAGAAAATGTAAGAAGCGTCACTATGTGTGGGATTGATAACAAATAAATCCAGGCCAGGTGTCCAGGGCCAGGTCAATGAAGCTTTTATATGATTTTTTTTTTTTTTGGCGTGGCCAGGCACCAGGAATTGAACCCTGGCCTCTGGCATGGCAGACGGGAATACTGCCACTAAGCCACCATCACACAGCTCTATATGCCATTTTAAGAAGCTTGGACTCTATCCTATAAGTAATCCAGAATGGTTTTTGCAGGCTTTCTCAACTGTAAAGAGTACAGAAAATGGTTTGCTATTTTCCCAATTACTTCTAATATAATTTATAAGTAGAACCATTCAGATGCATAGGAAAGAAGTTAATTTATTATAGTCAATGGACGTCTAAGGACTTTAGATGTGATTTCTCTCACAGAAACCTGTTTGAGAAAGGCTTAAGGATTTCATAATGGTCATTAGCCAAACTGAACCTTGTTTTGAATATTTTTCTATTGTTTCCCTTGAATATTATCAAATGAAAATCAACTTGAATGGGGCACTATACTACTACTTCCCTCAGGTTCAAGGAGAATCAAACCAGATTACTTGAGACAAAATATTAGACCTCTTAATAAAAGTATCTTAAATATCTCATAAGGGATGACTGTACTGCCTGAAATAATGAGAAGAGTGTTTAGCTCTTCTATTCTTTTTTAACTTAAGCACCTCATCTTCAAAGTAACAGCTCATATACAGAATGTGTTTTTGTAAATTACATTCAAATTCAATATTTTAAAAAGTATATGTTGGCTCTAATATATATTATATATAGGGAGATTTTTCCTTATATATGCAACTTGTGTAAAAATTTTGTTCTCTCTTTTTGATTTCTGCTTTTCTAGGAATCTGTAAAGGCTGTTTAATAAGAAACTTCAGATGTTAAACAACTGGTCGTCATTATTATATTTACAAGAGTTTCAATTTAAGTGTGAATTTTTGGAAGAGACTGTGATGGTTTAGAGGCTTTATGGACTCCAAAAGATCATGTTCTTAAAGATAATCCATTCCCATAGGTGTAAACCAATTGTAGATAGGACTTTTTTGATTAGGATATTTCAGTTGAGGCATGCCCTGGGGGGTCTTAATCCTTTTACTGGAGTACTTTATAAGAAGAAGAAATGGAGAGAAAGAACGGAAGCTAAGAAAGAAGGGCACACATAGAAGCTGAGAAAGAAAACCACCAAAACAGATAGGAAGACCCTGCAGTCAGAAACTGGGAGCAATGCCCAGAAGAGAAGGAAGAGGTCAGCAAATGCCATGTGTTTTGCAATCAGTGGAGTCCAGGTATCATCTGATGATGCATAGACTTCAGGGCTTCAGAACTGTAAGCTTGTAAACCAATAAACCTCCATTGTTAAAAGCCAGTCCATTTTTGGTATATTGCATTTCAGCAGCTTTAGTGAACTAAAATAGTGACTAAATTTATAACCTACTAGGATGCATCAACAAGTAAATACTTTCTCACTGTCTATATGATGCCATAATGATAATCATTTAAACATTGTGCCGAAATAAAATATCAATAAACTGATAATTATGTGTAGAGCATAAAAAATTTATAAAAGTAATGCATATTTATTTACAATTCAACTTTAAATAATAGTTTTATGAATGAATATTGATCTTACAAAATCAAATTTAGAGCAAAAACGGATGAAGATAATACATTCAAAACTCCATTTTTCCTAAGGCTTTTAGAGTATAATAATAAATAAAATTTAAAACTTCAATTATTTAAATCATATTTATCATGATATGCTAGCTCTGCTGCCAATAAGTAAACAGCAGTCCAAATTCTCAAGTCTTAAGTCAACAAAGTTTTGTTGTTGTTGTTGTTGGTATTTTTGTTTTTTTCATCAACACTAAATATCCGATGCAAGAAAGTTTGGTAGTGATGGGAAACAATGCTCCAAATAGCTACTCATAAATTCAGTTTGATAGGGTTCTATAATATATTTGCTATTTGCTACAGCTTGGAAAGAGAGAATATGGGTAATTTCCATCTATTGCTGTATAATCCATCCTAGAAATGATACCCACAACTTTTTCCACAGCCCATTCCCCAGAAATGGTCACATTGTCAAACCATATTGCAGGAAAACTTGGAATTTTAATGTTCTATGTACCCAGGAAGGAGAAATATGTAAGTTAATATATGTATTAGTAACATCTAATACGCATGCTAAATTGCTAAAGACCAACTCAATTCTCCATATTAAGTGGACTCAATAAATATGCCATATTCACTCTAATCAAAGATGTTTGATTAAATCTTATGCATTGAAGTGATTTTACATAATAAATCTATTTTCTTATCTTCTGTCAACAGGCTTTTCTCAAAGAAGTGCTATTGGAACAAGAAGATCTTCTCAAAATCTCCTCAAATTTATGCAAGCAGTTACTGTCAAAAAGCTTTAAAAGATATTTATTCAGATTTGGTATTGCATATACTCAGATTTGTTTGGGATTTAGCTAAAATATTCTGAATTAAGATATATAATTCAAACCATTTTTACTCGGTATAGAGAAAGTAATGAAATGCTTGGATTCTCAGAATATTTTAGTCTTTTTGACTTAGTAGCACTTGGACCAAGCTGGTCTCTCCACCTCATCTTCATCTAATTTTCTCTATCCATTTTATTTTTCACATATCTTTATTATCTATTTAAGCAATGCAATAAATAGAGTACAAGTAGTCTTTATACATAATATAGATATATACCATAGATTGATTACACAGCATAATTTAAACTATGGCTTGACTCTGAAGAGTGTTCATTTCTCTGTGTCTGATAGGATATGAAGAACACAGAGTGACAAATAAACAGGTTAAAAGTTAAGGCACCAAAAACAATAGCAATTGTAATCTCTGATTGGTATGATTCACATGTCTATTATTCTTTAGGAGATTTTTATGTATTTCTTTCATGTTTATAATTAATATCATTTCCTGTTATAATAATGGCAAATACAAATGCATACTCTAAAATATACACAGTGAGACATCATATCTAAGTAAAAAAACACATTTTAGAAAAGTGAAGCTGTATCTGCAAACACATTTTCTGTTTTTGCATGCATTCTACAATTTATTAATTTTATCAATTTTGGAAAATCACAACTTTTTACCTCCTGATTATATTCTCTTAAAATAGATGAATAAACATTCCACTTGTCCACCAATATCCACATTCTTTCATACAAATAGTATTTTTTTCTAGATGCATGGTTTTCCAAAATGAAAAATTCATTTTTCATTCTTCCTCACACTCCTATACATTTGTATGACTAAATTGTGGCAAATGGAAAGCTGTTATGTGTCTCCTTCTGGGTACCTGCTAGTACATTTCCTTTTGAGTCCCTCATGCCTTTCTTCCCACCTTCCTTTGAATCCCAGATGATGACACCACTACCCCACATCATCACCTTGATGCAGCTCATTTGAAGGAAACTGAATCTGTGAAGACTTCATGGAAGAGGACCACCAGATAAATCCTTCAACAATGTTCAGGACAAGCTACCTGCTTTAAACTATAGTAACTTTGAGTTTACTATAAATTTCAGCCAAGTCTTTATGAATAATACAACAAAATTTGTTGTGAGAATTAAATAATATAATATTTGTTATATATTAGAAAAGTTTGGTAAATGTTTCACAAATGTTATCTATTTTTTTAATATTTACATTAGAATGATATTTTCAATAGTCTTCCAAATATTGGGATTGTCAAAATATAAGTAAGATTGAAAAATATTAAAACTGACTATTTATGTGGATCTGAGCAAATTAAGTCAACTCTAGTCAATTCAACAAGCATTTGTTGATAAACCACAATTTCCCAGACCTTGAGGTGAAACAAATGTCAGAAAGCCAACCTTCTGTTCTAAAGAAACATTTGTTAGAAGTAAACATTGAAATAAATTATAAGAAATCTAAAGTGTTTGAGACTATACACAAATGAATTACAAACTGGTGTTATACATCTTAAAGGGAGTTTCAAGCAACCATAATTGCACAAATAATAAGTATTTAGACTAAAAGTTCTAGAACAAGGTTTGTAGGCTAAACCCCTGCAATCAACTTTCTTACAATAAAATACTTCATCAGATCCCTAGGGTAAGTTCCACAGCTTGACATTTGGGAATTTCTTTGACAATTTTGTATTGATAATAAACTGTCCAATTATGTTTTAGCTTTAAAATTAAAATACTGAAGATTCTTCTTCAAGTAAAACATTTAGAATAATAAATTTAAAGCAATAATTTTATTTCTGAAATTGACATCAAATAATAACAGTTATTCTTGATATGATGTTCCAGAGCTCTTTGTAATAATATTATATTAAACCCCCAGGTTCAATATCATAAATATTAAATAATAATGGTTAAATGTTACCATAAAATAAATAGAGCATTCATATGCTTGTATGCATCCAGAAAATAAATACTATTTTTATGAGACCCTATTGGTGAAAAAAATTAAGAATATGTGATTTGTGCACTGTTTTTGTTTATATTTAACATCAAGTTTATATTTTTTGTGTGTATATATATATAAAGTCCTATATATATATATTTATATATATAAAGGACTCAAGATATACTTAATTGCTCATTATAGGACCATGAAACCATTGCTCTAAAATAAGCGCAACTAGGCTCAGCCTCTCTCTAACTTAAAATTCTGCATTCATCATATTTATGTCAATATATTTACTCTACTTGTAATGATATATTTATCAATGCATCTTTTAAGGTAATTGTCCAACATAAACAAAATAATCAGATTAGGAAGAATGCTACCCCTCTGTGATAGTCAAATTCATGTGCTAACTTGGTCAGATGATGGTGCCCAGTTGTCTGGTCAAGCAAGCACTGGTCTATCTTTTGCTGTGAGGACACTTCATGGATTTAAATCTTGAACACATTGGTCACATCCATGGCTGATTACATCTGCAATCAGCAAAGGGGAGTGTTTTCTGCAATAAGTGACTCTTAATCTAATCAACCGAAGTCTCTTAAGGAGACTTCAGAAGGGAGAATCTCTCTACTTCAGCCAGCCGGAATCTCCTGGGGAGTTCACTGAGGACCATCATTGGAGCTGCCAGCTTACAGATGCTTACATCCCCATGGTTCTGTGAGACACTTTTATAAATCTCATATTTACAGATCTCTCCAATTTGTTCTTTTTCTCTAGAGATCCCTGACTAAGCTTGGTACCAAGAGTGGGGTAGTTCTTGAGAAAGAGAATCTTAAAAATGGGTTTTTACAATTGGTTTTCTAGTCTGATTAGATTGACTCTATTTCCAATAATCAAGATGACACTGATAGTCCATGGGGTGAGTTGGCAAGAGAGATACACAAAATATTACCATTTGATTCTGCTAATTGCACACTTTTACAAAACAAAGCTCTGGGTGAGAGTGTTTTTAACACTTTAACAGAGTTTTGTGACATTAAAAAGTAATATGTTGGTTGGTTGTTCTTAGATACACTGGATATAATTATAAAAGATAGGGATGACTGAAGGCTTTAAATTTGCAGTTTAAGCACCTTACAAAAGATGTAAAACTTTCTATGTAGTAAAATCTTATTTCCTGTAGCTACATACCTGTGATCTCTGAATCAGACCCAGAGACTCATTGCTCGAGTAGCAGACTTACAACATAAATTGAAATTTCAACATTGCAGGTGTCTGCTGTTAAAGTGAGGGCCTTGATTGGATTAATGGGATGGCAGCATATGGATTGAAAATGAAGACTGTGGAGACATTGAAAGCCTAAATTCTACTGAGTTTTTTCTAGATAAACCTGTAACGGACTGCCCTGAGGACATAGCTGCCCCCCATCTCCAGCTTGCTCTGAGGAAAGAACCTGACATTAGGAAAGAGTTACCCGTGGGCCAATCTGCCTTGAGGAAGGTTTCCCAATCTCAAGTCCACCCTGAGGAGTCAGTTTTCCTTCCTCCATCTGAAGAGATGAACCCTTCAGTGCCTGTGAGGCACATAATTGCCTCCCATGGGAAGCAAGCCTTTGCTCCTCTGTTTGTAGAGTTTAATCCTGTTTCATCAAATGAAACTGCAAAGGAATATCCTGAAGTAATTGGCTTTGAAGACACTTCTAATTCTTTTCATGGTCTACTCCCAATTGACCTCTATTTTTCTAGACCTATGACAGACTAAAGTCCCAACAGGTCCCAAAAGGTAAGTTACAAAGTGTCACCCATGAGGAGGTACAATATGTTTCAAAAGAACTGCATGAGTTTTCCAATTACATAGAAAGAAATCAGTGGAATAAGTATGGGAATGTATATCATTAAGGGTGTGGGATAATGGTGGAAGGAATATAAACCTGAATCAGGCTGAATTTATTGATATGGGCCCATTAGGTAGAGATTAATTATTAATCTTTAAATCTGCATTCACACTGTAGCTTAAGTGATTAGAAAGGGCATTTACAGTTTGTTCAGATGGTTGGCTAAAACATGTATGAAAATGTGGCTGACATTACCTGAAGTTGAAATGTCTGAATTTACTTGGCATAGTGTGGATTAGAGGGGTCTAAAAGCTTAGAGATATTGGAATGTTAGAGTGGGCTTATCACAGAAGGCTATCTCACACACCCTAGGAATGACCGACCAGAGGACACATGCTTTACAGAACTGTGAGAAATAAATTTCTGAGACTAGCTCCATCATCCCCGAAGAACTCAGAAGTTGCCCTTATCTGTAGATTAGATATCACTGTGGGAACTGCTGTCACTAAACTGGAATCCTTAATCTCAATGGGAATGATCAGATCCTGACTTGGCAGAAGCCATGTGGCAGCACTTAATCACCAAAGACAAAGTGGCATACCTATCATAATGGATAGCAGTCTCAAAGCATGAGTCAAAACACACTGACTTGCAGAGATCTATGGCAATACCATGTTCCTGGAGTGATGCAGAGGTTAGTGCCACTCTTAAGGAATTGAAGGATACAGAGATGGTGATTCCCAAAACATCCCCATTCAGCTCCCCTCCTTGACCTGTGCAGAGAACAATTGGGTCTTGGAGGATGACAGTGGATTATCATAAACTCAACCAGGTGGTGTCTCTAATTGTAGCTGCTGTTCAGATGTGGTACCATTGCTTGAGCAAATCCACGTATCCCTTGGTAGCTGGTATGCAGCTATTGATCTGGCAAATACTTTTTTCTCCATAGCTGTTAGTAAGGACCATGAGAAACAGTTTGCTTTCAGCTGGCAAGGCCAGCAATATACTTTCACTGTTCTACTTCAAGGGCATATGGACTCTCCAGCCATATGTCATAATCTTGTCTTCAGGGATCTTGATCATTTCTCCCTCCCACAAGATATCACACTGGTCCATTATATTGATGACATCATGTTGATTGGACCTAGTGAGCAAGGAGTAGCAACTATTCTAGACTTTTTTGGTAAGCATTTGTGTTTCAGAAGATGGGAGATGCATCCAAGAAAATACTGGGGCCTTCCACTTTAGTGAAATTTCTAGGTATCCAGTGGTGTGGGGCATGTCAAGATATTCCTTCTAAGGTGAAGAATAAGCTGTTGCATCTGGCCCCTCCTACAACCAAAAAAGATGCACAACAGCTAGTTATCTCTTTGGATATTAGAGAAAACATATTCCCCATTTGGATGTGCTAATCTAGCCCATTCACCAAGTGAGCGGAAAAGCAGCTAGTTTTCAGTGAGTACCTGAACAAGATGAGACTCTTTGACATGTCTAGGCTACCATTCAAGCTGCTTTTCCATTTGGGCCTTAACTAAATAAATCCCCCTGTCTCTGGTGTGTTGCATTCTGGCAGCTAGCAAACTAGAACAGATTTGGCACCTGAGAAGTGGGGTGCTGCTGTGGTTTGCAAATATCAGATATGTTGGAACAGTTTTTTCAATGGATAAGGGGAAGAATTTGTAGGAACTGAGAAGAGAATGATGGAGAAGTCCTGGAGTGCTTGAAGAGACAGTTGGTGTAAACAGAACCACAGCCAATCTGGACAAAGGGGGACACAAAAGGAACAAAATGGAGTTTGCACAGTGAGAACCAATGGAAGTTCAGGTATGAAGTCAAGAAACTTCATCCAGGAGAGTGGACCCACCTATATACATGGAGAGAGTGAGTTTACCCTGAAGGGTGAGGATGAGTCTTCCACCTCATTGCAATGGAAGAGTTGTGCTGCCTCAGGCCTTGGAAAAGGTACAGCATGCTCCTTGGGGACTAGGAAGAGCCTGGCTGCCACCACATGGAGGGCTTGAGTGTGTGCCCTGGAAATGGTAGAGAGCCCAGGTATGGCCCTGATGCCTGGAGAGGGTGGAGCCAAGAAAAAGGTAGTCCTTCAATGTCCCCCAAGGTTGATTTGGAAAGAGGCTGGCCACTGCATACGCTGTTAGGAAGGGTGGGACTGCCACTTTCTAAAGCTAAAGGATAAATGACTTTCAGACTTTGAAATCCAGTGGTGTTTTCCCTGCAGGTTTTCCTTCCAATTTCTCCCTATGAATCCTGTGACTGTCCCTCCTTTGCATTTTGGCACCAGATAACTTGTTTTGAGATTCATAGGTCCACAGCCAGAAGAGAATTTTTTGCACTTTTCTATTGTTTAAGGTGATGCATGTAATTGCCAAGTTGACAAGGGGTGGACATGTGATAGTTAGGTTCAGGTGTCAACTTGGCTAGGTGAAGGTGCCTAGTTCTTTTGCTGTGGACATAAGCTAATGGCATGTGAACCTCATCTGTTGCTGATTACATCTGCAGTCAGCTAGGAGGCATGCCTGCTGTAATGAATGATTGATTTAATTGGCTGTTGCTTAAATGAGAGAGCTCAGTGTAGCACAGCCAAAGTAGCTCAGCATGCCTCATCTCAGCACTCACAGCTCCATCCAGGCCTTTGGAGATGCATGAAGGAATCACCCCAGGGAAAGTTATTGGAACCCAGAGTCCTGGAGAGAAGGCCAGTAGAGATCGTCCTGTGCCTTCCCAGGTAAGAAAGAACCTCAGTTGAAAGTTAGCTGCCTTTCCTCTGAAGAATTATATGTTAACTAAATAAACCCCCTTTTATTGAAAGCCAATCCATCTCTGCTGTGTTGCACTCTGGCTGCTAGCAAACTAGAACAGGCTATATGGTCCAGCAGATCCAATGGCATTGGAAATGTCATTGGCAAAAAGAGAGGCAGTCTGGAGGCTTAGTCAGGGCCTTATAGGAGAAGTGCAATGCAGGCCCTTAGGATTTTGAAGTAAGACCTTGCCATAGTCTTCAGATAACTACTCTCCTTTTAAGAAACATCTTTTGGCCTGCTACTGGGCCTTAGTAGAGATTGACCATTTAACCATGGGACACCAAGTTATCATGAGACCTGAGTTGCTTATCATGAGTTGGGTATTGTCTGACCCACCAAGCCATAAAGTTGGGCATGCACGGCAGCACCCTATCATAGAATGGAAATGATATTTACAAGATAGGGCCAGAGCAGATCCTGAAAGCACAAGTAACTTATATGAAGAAATGACCCAAATGCCCATAGCTTCCACTCCTACCATATTATTTTCTCTTTCCCAGCCCAGAGCTATGCCTCTTGGGGAGTTCCTTACAGTCAGTTAACTGAGGAAGAGAAAATTAGGCCTGGTTTACGGATGGCTCTATGCAATACACAGGTACCACCCAAAAGTGGAGAGTTGTAACACGTAGCCCCTTTCTGGGATGCCCCTGAAACAGTGGTGAGGGTAAACCCTCCCAGTGGGTGGAACTTCAAGCAGTGCCCCCTGTTGTTCATTTTGCTTGGACAGAGAACCGGCAGGAGGTGCATTTGTGTACTGACTCATGGGCTGTTGGCAATGGTTTGGCTGGATGGTGAGGAAATTGAGAGGAGCATGACTGGAAGATTGGTGACAAAAAAGCCCAAGGAAGAGGTATGTGAACAGACCTTTCAGAGTGGGCAAAGAAATATGAAAATGTTTATGTCCCATGTGAATGTGCATCAGAATGTGACTTCAGCAGAGGAATGTTTTAATGATCAAATGGATACAATGCAATGATCTGCTTTGTGGATACCAGCCAGCCTCTTTCCCCAGCAACTCCTGTTATTGCCTAATCAGCTCATGAATAAAGTGGTCATGGTGGTAGGGATGGAGTTTATGCATAAGCTCAGCAATGTGGACTTCCACTCACCAAGCCTGACCTGGCTATAGTCATTGCTGAGTCCCCAGTCTGCCAGCAGCAGAGACCCACACTCAGTTCCTGATATGGCATCACTCCCTGAGCTGATTTGGCTGCTACATGGTGGCAGGTTGATTACATTGGACCACTTCCATCATGAAAGGGGCAGTGATTTATTCTCACTGGAATAGACACATACTCTGTATATGGGTTTGCCTTTCCTGCACATAATGCTTCTGCCAAAACAACCACACATAGATTTACAGAATGTCTTATCCACCATCATGGTATCCCATACAGCATTGCTTCTGATCAAGGAAACCACTTCACAGCAAATGAAGTTCAAGAATGGGCAAATGCTCATGGAATTCTCTGGTCTTACCATGTTCTCCATCATTCTGAAATAGCTGTGTTGAAAGAATGGTGCAATGGCCTTTTGAAGACCAATTTTGGTGCCTACTACATGGCAATAACTTACAGGGCTAGGGCAATGGTCCCCAGGAGCAGTGCCTACTCAGAATCAGTATCCAATCTATGGTGCTGTTTCTCCCATGGCCAGGATTCACAAGTCCAGTAATCAAGGGTTGGAAATGCGGGTGACACCACTCACTATTACCCCTAGTGATCCACTAGGAACACATTTACTTCATGTCCCTGCAACTTTGAGTTTCCACCAGGAGAAAACACAATGATTCCATTGAACTGGGAACTAAGACTGCCACCTGGTCACTCTCTGTTACTCTTGCATCAACAGACAAAGAAGGGAATTACTTTAGTGGCTGGGGTGAATGACTCTGACTATCAAGGGGAAATAAGATTGCAACTACAAAATGGAGGTAAAGAAAAGTTTTCCTGGAATACAGGAGATCCCCTAGGGCATCTTTTAGTACTACCACGCCCAGTGACTAAAGCCAATGGAAAACTGCAACAAGCTAATCCTGGCAGGACTACCACTGGCTCAGAAACATCAGGAATGAAGTTTTAACCAGCCTGCTTCTTGTGGGGAGTTCCTTGAGGACTTTCATTGGAGCTGCCAACTTGCAGACTGTCCTACAGATTTTGGACTGTTACATCCCCATAGTTGCATGAGACACTTTTATAAATCTCATACTTACAGATATCTCCTATTGGTTCTCTTTCTCCAGAGAACCCTGAGTAATACATCCTCTTGACTTAACAACCTTTTTCTAAGCATATTGTATTTGGTGTTAATTTATATTTCAGACTACATTTTAGGTTTTAAACTCAAATTCAAATATTAAAGAATCTTTGTCAAGTAAGAGCTTTTATTAAAATTCATAAGGCAACAAACTTTATAATAATAAAAATATGAAATGACAAAAATATATAAAAATATAATGCATGTAATTCTACTTAAAATATGTTCATTCATGTCCCTTTCTGTGCCAAGAAACTAAAATTAATCTGTATAAGATACATTCCACTAATAAGAAAAATATCAAAAAAACCTGAAATTGATTGCTTCCAATTATTTTCATGATTTTTATGAGTAAATTGAATTAGAGATTTTAGTTCTCTCATCAGAAAACATCAGGTTTTTTAGTCTTTCAGTCAAATTTAAAGTTGCCATATATTTTCAATGTCATGGTAAGTGTCTTTATGACATTTCCCCTTCAGATTTCCCAGAGACTAAGAAGTACAAATACTAAAAAATTTATCCAAAAAGGCATATTGATTATTTGTACTCATGATAAAAATCAGCAAAATATATTCAGATATATTATTTTCAATTACATAAAATTGTCATTGTAAATATTCCACAAAATTGCAAAATATGTCATTTCTTCTTTAATTTTGTTCCCTCCCTCTCAATCTTCATATTTTAAGGGGTTGAGAGACTGATTAAAATGCTACTTTTTTAGTTGCATTCTATGTGGTGTATACCCACGGTAACCAGAAGTTTTAACCCTATTTACCCAACCTAAAAATTCTTAAGTTACTGAGAATAAAGATAAACCTGTCACCATGTGATATTTTAAATTGCTCTGTTGGAATGAAGGAAAAAAAATTAAAGGAGGATTACATTTCCATGCTACTTTTGTGAAAAATACTTAAAATAGCAAAGGAAAACATGCTGAAATATTATTAAAATAAAGATGAAATGAATGAAAGATATAAATAATAAGAATATTACTTCAAATCATATCAAATAAAAGAACTGCTTACTAAGTATGCTTTAATTTAATGGATATTTTATACCTTTCATTTTTAAGATTATTTTTAAAATTGAACATTTCAAGGCTGGTTAAATGAAGGAAAGGGGGAGGAAAGTTGCATTTATTGAATCTAATTCTGTGATATGCATATATTATCCCTTTTATTCTTATATAATGATGTTACATATAAGGAACCCAGGGCCAAGATAAAGAATTTCTTCAAAGTAACTCAGTAAGTAAGGTCTTTCTAACTCTGAAGGTAAGTGGTCACAGTCTCAAGTCTATGCTAACACATGCTAAAGCAGAATTTCATTATGCAAACAATAACCCTCTAAACTGAAAATAGAATATTATTATTACACCCAATATTTTTTTTTAATGAAATATCCCCAGGGGGGTTAAATGACTTATCTGAGTTTATGTAGGTAAATAGACCAAGGTATTTTTTAAACCACTTAAACCCTACATCCCTCTTCCAGCTGTAAGATTTTTCTTTTTCGATATACAATTTAAATAGGAAGCAAACAAAAGTATGTGTTTATATACAGTATTATAGTGTTTTTGAATCAAAAAGAATTTCAAATATGCTTCTGATAGATGGTATTATCTTCTATAGGTTTCCAATGTTTGAAATGCTTTTTCCATGTTTATAGCAAGCTTTTTAACAACTGAAAACGTAAGTGAGGTTCAAATGATGTTCCAGGTAAAGTTTTTACTTACTGTATTCTAAAGATGATAATAATTTATTTCATTTATTTATTGATTTAGTTATTTAAATATTTCAAAGAAGAAATATTTAAATTTCATCTTTGATCAATTATTTAAATATTGATTTAATTATTTAAATGTTTTAAAGATGAAATATTTATTTCATTTATTACAGATACTGTTTTAAATATCTTGAAATAGCACAAGTGACTTGTTATACAAGACAATTTTTTACTATTTTCGAATAGAAAATTTTAAAGCTGAATTTTGGAGCCTAAATCTTTTGGTGTAGTTCTTGATTCTTATCCTAATCTACTTGAACTTTTTAATGTCAACTTTCTCAGTTTGTTTTATTTTATATGTTGTCTTAAATAGACTCTCAGTGTGCAATGAGAACTTCATTCTCTGTTTAAACTGGAAATAAAAGTGCTTCTCTATGTAATTAAAGAGAACCACTGATAAGTTATATTTGCTGTGACCTATGGCCATCGCTTTAACAGCTGATTTATTACCTGGCTTAACTGATATGTCAGAGCTTGACAGGACACAGGGGAGGGAGAAATTATTATTCTATCTGGCTTTCATATAAGGGTTAATTCATATTTCTATTTAACTTAACTTTGCAGTTTAAAAATTAATCTTTAACATTAGAGTAAGTTTTAAACTAGGTAACAGTATTGTTTTAACTTGCTAATGCTGGCAGAATGTAATATACCAGAAATGGAATGGCTTTTATAAAGGGGATTTATTAAGTTACAAGTTGACAGTTCTAAATCCTTAAAAATATCCAAACTAAGGCATCCAGAGAAAGATATCTTGATTCCAAAGAAAGGCAGAATGGCATCTGGGTCTCCTCTGTCACATGGGAAGGCACATGGACAGTGTCTGCTGGTCTTTGCTTAGCTTCTCTGGGGCAACTCTGGATTTCTTCTCTTAGATTCTCTTGACTCTCTCTAGGTTCTGGCTTGTTTAGCACCTCATGGAAAGGTACATGGCAACCTCTGCTTGGCTCTGGTTCCTGTCTAGCTTCTGTCAACTCTCTCAGCTCCTGGCATTTCCTGGGGCTTCTGCATTTTCAAATGTCTGCATCTGAGCTTTCTCTGTGGCACTCCAATCATCTCCAAATGTCTGTGTCTATGCTGGCCTCTGGACAGTCTCTTTCCATTACCTCTTTTAAGGACTCCAGTAAACTAATCAAGACCCACCTGAATGGATTGAGTCACATTTCCATCTAATCAAAATGGTCACACCCACAATTTCTTTACATTTTTGCAAATAAAAGTTTGCAAAAATATAAAGCTGAGCTTAATTTATTTTCTGATTTTATATATACTATATTAAATCAGCTCAGCTAGTACAAAAAAAACATTAAAAAAGTTAATGTAGCCTGAAATACAACAATGCTAAGATAGCCACAATTAGTTTAAAGTGATGAAACTTTCATACATTTTTCATGTTTCTGCATATGTGAATCTGTATATGTTTAAATATTTGAATTTGCAGCAACTTTACCTATAATTTTATAGAAACATATACACATTTACATGCATATCCTTATATACTCTATTTACTTTAAAAAATAAAATAATTTTTGTATTTTGGCATTTTGCAGCCATTATTGATTGCATGTATTACATAAAGTGAAAGAACCAGAATTTATTTATTATATGGCTGATCATTTTCTGTTTCCGGTGTTACACTGTAAACAGAATGAACAGACTCTGAAAACCAAAGTACAGAAGTTTATTGAGCTAAAGTAGCAGGCATGCTGGAGCAGCACCAAAAATAATTTGCCGCCCAAAAGGTCTGTATTCAAGGAGGCAGCCTATAGGGCTGTTTGGAACAAAGGGAAGATGTGGGGGGTGGACAGGGGAGAGGAAAAGGTGAGTTGCAAGGGAAGCATGAGCTATGTGAGCTATGGGGATAGAGAACATGAGTTGTCTGAAGCATGGTACCTTTGGGTCATAGTCCATTAACTAGCAACCTACACAAGCAGGGGCTATCTCATGAAGATTAGCAGAATTGATGTGTCATTTTGACTTGATTTATTACATCCCTCTTTTCTAGCAATGGCAAAGTTTTCTATCAGCACTTCAGGGAATCTTTGGCATGTCAGCCTGCCTCAGTTGCCCTCTGTTTCTTCTTTGTAGTTTCCTGGGTAAAATGGGAGTTTAAGTAAATCAAGATGATTTGTAAAACTATTTACTACTCCAATGTTACACAAGGTTTTGTCTCTATTTAATGATGCTGCAATAACTATTGCTTTGTACATATTATGTTTTGATAGTTATATATATATATGTATATATGATGTTTAAATATCTATGGGTGTATATATATGTATGTGTAGGATTTCTGGGTAAAAATATGTGTATTTTTAAATTTATGTATATAGAAACTATTTTCCAAAATGACTGTAAAATTTTATATTATTGCTAATAATATATGAGCTTATTTATTTTTGCCAATCTATTCAATATTAGGCATTTTGACTTTGTATTTATTGATGTTTTTTGATCAATCTCATTTGTGAAAACTAAGGTCTAATTGCTCCTTTAATTTACGATTC